>RCUC01114237.1:0-14656 GCA_003697995.1 Taxidea taxus jeffersonii | reverse complement strand
CGTTCTCTGTCCCTCAGGACCCACATGTTTACCAGTTCGACATTCTTCCTTTTTGCTGCAGAGGGAAGAAGTGTCCTTTACCAGTTTTCGCCTGTGTTACTATCTCCCTTCTGCTCAGGGAGCTTACCCATATCTTATCTGCTCATCCTTGATCTTTAATCTCTGGGTTCTTTACCTCATTTACACAAATCACTCCTTTCCTGCACATACTAAAACACAAACCAAACATTCTCCATGGATCATGCATCCCCCTAAATTGATTGCTCTTTGCACCTCTAAATGTCTTGAAAGTATAGACCACCTTCATTTCTCTCCCATTCACCTCCCATGTACTCCACGGTGTTTCTACAAATATCCACATAAGTGCCTTGCTGGGACCTCCATCACAAGTGCCCAGTCGGTGGGATTCAATAACCTCTTTCCTTTTCCCATCTTCATCTTCCTTCATCTTTGAAGGAAACACCACTGGCAGGCCAAAGTGGGTCCCCTTACTAGTGAGTTATAGACAGAGACTGTACCACGCAGTGTTGTCACACATAAGGTCATCTTTATTTGTACAAATAAGGGGATCATGGGAAATCATTTCCAAAGTTGTGCCTACCTGAGCAAGGGAAAGCAGAGCATGACTCCTCACCTCAGCTTTAAGAATGTTCCCTCCTGGGGTGGCTCAGTTGGTTAAGTGGCTGCCTTCGGCTCAGGTCATGATCCCAGCGTCCTGGGATCGAGTCCCACATCGGGCTCCTTGCTTGGCAGGGAGCCTGCTTCTCCCTCTGCCTCTGCCTACCTCTCTGTCTGCCTGTGCTTGCTCTCTCCCTAACTAATGAATAAATAAAATCTTAAAAAAAATTTTTTTTAATTAAAAAAAAAAAAAAAAAAAAGAATGTTCCCTCCCATTGTATCAGGGTCTGGGATGAATATTCAGATGGGAATTTTAACCTTATCATGAGGCTGAGGCACTTTCTGATTCATCTTTCTCAAATGTTTCTTTTTCTGTTTCTGCAGTTTGTCAGTTAGTTTCTCAAGGTAAGATGGATAATGAGGCAGAAGGTTCTAGGAGCTCTGTTCCTTAAAAATAAGATTGGCAGGCAGAAGGTTCTACTAGAACTTTCCCGAGTTCAGGGGGTCAGACACCTGTGACAACACTGTTCACCATCTTCCCTCCAGTCTTCCCACCTTGACTTCCATGATGCCACTTTCACCTGTGTAATTTCTCTCCCTCTAAAATTTTCACTTAAGCACAATTTTGGTGGACCTGCGACTCCTCTCTCCATTCTCACAGTCAACGTCTTGCAAATTCCTGTCATTTAACAACTGCAATGTCTCTTGAATCCATCCATTCCTCTCCGTTCACTGCCATGAACTTGGTCCAAGCTCCTCACCTGTTATACACCCAATCCACTCCTCACCCCCGCACCACAATCTCTATCCAAAGATCTCCACTGTTGCCAGAGAAATCTGTGCAAAACCCAAATCTGATCAAATCGCTCTCCTGGAAAAGAAGATGAGTGGTTCTCCACTGATCCCAGTATAATATTCAGGCTTCATAGTGTTCCTTACCTGCTCTCACTCATTGACCACCCCTTACACTCTCTGCTGGATGCCAGATGAACTACTTGGGCTTCAAAGCCAGATCCCATATTACATCCTCTAAAGTGTGTTTCTAATCTGCCTTTCCCCCCTTTACTTCTTCCTTTCTCTTTCACTGTCCTTGAGGACCTGGCATAAGTATGTACAGAGCTCTTTGGGAACAAAGATGGCCAGTTCAGTACCTTCTTCATGCTAAATATTCTCACACATTTCAATCTCATGAATAGGGTTGCCACATAAGATATAGGACCCCATTTAAATTTGAATTTAAGATGAACAACAAACTTTTTTTTCATGGAAGTATGTCCCATGTAATATTTGGGATGTATTATAAAACTATCGGGGGGGGGCGCCTGGGTGGCTCAGTGGGTTAAAGCCTCTGCCTTCGGCTCAGGTCATGATCCTGGAGTCCTGGGATCTAGCCCCACATCGGGCTCTCTGCTCCGCAGGGAGCCTGCTTCCTCCTCTCTCTTTGCCTGCCTCTCTGCCTACTTGTGATCTCTGTCTGTTGAATAAATAAATAAATATCTTTATTTTTAAAAAAAACTATCAAGGGGTGCCTGAGTGGCTCAATGGGTTAAGCCTCTGCCCTTGGCTCAGGTCATGATCTCAGGGTCCTGGGATCGAGCCCTGCATCAGACTCTCTGCTCAGCAAGGAGCCTGCTTCCCCCTCTCTCTGCTTGTCTCTCTGCCTACTTGTGATCTCTCTCTCTGTCAAATAAATGAATAAAATCTTTAAAAAAAAAAAGATAAAAAACTATCAATTTAAGCTGGTTATCCTTTATAGTAAAAATAGTTTATTGTTTATCTGAAATTCAGATTGAACTGAATGTCCTATATTTTTATTTGCTAGTCTGGCATTTGTAGTCATCAACCAGACCGAAGGGCAGGTAAATGATCACCATTTCACGGTTAGTGACATAGAATGAAGCTCAGAGAGACAATTTCCCCAAAGTCACCTGCCTGAAAAAGATGGCAAGAGACAGGATTTGGACCCGGATTTCATTCAAGGGCTAGATCTGAACTACCCCTTTGGCATCAATAACCATGCACCATGATGAGAAGGTATGAGGGAAGTGACAGATCACCAAAGCTGCAGACCTGAGATTGGGGCTAGCTGCCTTTCCTTCCAACACAAGGCTCCTCTGCATGAAGAACCAACTCTATACTTGACTTTGTGTTTCTTTGTTTGGTTTACTGAACTTGCTGAGACCTGCCTGCTGTAACAGCAGTATTCCAGGTTTATCACCACACTCATAGCCCACATGTAGCCTAAACTCTACCAGTTTTCAACACTTAGCAAATCACCTCTACCCAAATTTCCTGACAAGATAGGAAGAGGGAGGCAAAGTACAGATCCCATGACTGGGCTAGTTGGCTGTTGACATATCCCATAGGGCTTGATGGTAGTGAGCTCCCATTGATTGAGACTCGATGGTATTAATCCTAACACAAACAGCAGCCATTCCATGCATTGCATTGCTGAATCTCCCACACACAGACATCATCTTGTGTAATCAACACTCTTGGGCAAAAAACACTGTTATCCTCAGGGAGGTAAGTAACTTGTTGGAGGAGGTTGGTCAGAGCTAAAATTCCTATCTAATTTGGTCTGCTCCCAAATCCTGTGATACACAGCTCTCTCCCCAGCAGCCCAGAAACTCAACCCAAGATGGTTGCTGCTGCTCCTCACAACTATTCAAGTTTCAACCGAGAGCCCAGGAAGGTCAGGGATGGAAAAGCGCCCCTCTCTGCCTCAGTTTACTACCCTTACTACTATTACTACTACTTCTCCTCCTCCTCCCCCTCCTCCTCCCCCCCCCCCTCCCCCCCCTCCTCCCCCTCCCCCTCCTCCTCCTCCTCCTCCTCCTCCTAATCTTTATTTAAATTTAGGTGGCTCCTGGATGGCTCATTCCTTAAGCATCCGCTTTCAGCTCAGGTCAGGATCCCAGAATCCTGGGATTAAGTCCCGGGCTTCCTGCTCAGGGGGAAGCCTGCTTCTCCCTCTCTCACTCCCCCTGCTTGTGTTCTTTCTTTTGCTGTCTCTCTCTATCTGTCAAATAAATAAGTAAAACCTTAAAAAAGCAAAAATAAAATTTAAATTCAATTAGCCTACATATGGTACATCATTAGTTTTTTTTTTTCAAGATTTTATTTATTTGACAGACAGAGATCACAAGTAGGCAGAGAGGCAGGCAGAGATAGAGAGAGGGGGAAGCAGGCTCCCCGCCGAACAGAGAGCCCGACGTGGGGCCCAATCCCAGGACCCCAGGACCACGACCCAAGCCGAAGGCAGAGGCCCTAACCCACTGAGCCACCCAGGTGCCCCACATCGTTAGTTTTTGATGCAATGATCAGTGATTGATTTGTTGCATAGACACCCAGGGCTCATCACATTACTGCTCTTACTTCTAAAGAGGATGCCTGAGCAGAAACAATTCCTACCCACCTCACCACCCTCCTTTGTTTCCTAATTAATCACATGTGCCATAACCCCAAAGGGGTTCCTTTTTTTAAACTGTCTACCTGTCTCCAAAATGTCCACCCCCAGAATAGGATCTGTGTCTCTAGTGCACCCAGGATGAATGAATAGGGTCTTATTATTTGGATTTTTACCCAGTGAGCAAAGCAATTGCCATTTATTCTTGAGCAAGTTCTGCCCCTACTGCAACTCTTCAGGAAGTGAAGTACAAGATGGGACATGTCCTGTACTGCCCAGGACTTAGAAGGAACCTACCTAACTCTAAGCCAAATCAGGAAATAAACTGTGAACATTGTAGTAAGAGTGCAGGAAGAAGGGAACTAGGTTCACCCTCTTATATAAGAAGTTCAAAAGTTTTAATCATAAGAGAGCCATGGAAAGGACCATGTTCAAAGATAATTACTGATCTTGGGGCGCCTGGGTGGCTCAGTGGGTTAAAGCCTCTGCCTTCGGCTCAGGTCATGATCCAGGGTCCTGGGATTGAGCCCCACGTCAGGCTCTCTGCTTAGCAAAGAGCCTGCTTCCCTTCCTCTCTCTCTGCCTGCCTCTTTGCCTACTTGTGATCTGTCTGTCAAATAAATAAATAAATCTTTAAAAAAAAAAGATAATTACTAATCTTGACATAACACTTCCTCAAATGTATACCAGTATGTTTTGAGGAAGGGTTTAGAAATAACTTCTTCAGTTTATGTATGTGTAAAAAGGGTCAGGGAACCCTTATTAGAAAATGCTGGTCTAGGGACGCCTGGGTGGCTCAGTTGGTTAAGCGGCTGCCTTCGGCTCAGGTCATGATCCCAGCGTCCTGGGATCAAGTCCCACATCGGGCTCCTTGCTCGGCAGGGAGCCTGCTTCTCCCTCTGCCTCTGCCTACCACTCTGTCTGCCTGTGCTTGCTCCTGCGCTCTCTCTATCTGACAAATAAATAAATAAATCTTTAAAAAAAAAAAAAAAGAAAATGCTGGTCTAGACACTTGCTACTCAATTTGGTCCAGAAACCAGGAGCATTAGTGACACCTGGGAGCTTGTTAGACTCTCAGACCCAGTCCCAGAACCACTGAATTAGAATCTGCATTTTTCACAAGATCCTTGGATGATGTATATGCAATGGTTAAGGTTGCTAAATGGTAATAGCAGCTAGCTGGGGAGTGGTGTGTGTTTGTTCCCAGGTGAGGCATGGGGGATTCGGGGTAGAGGTGAAGCCTAAAGTGATGCTCAGGTGGGAGAATTCAGCCTGGGGGAAGTGATTGGGCAGGCAAGGCAAGCAGGTGTAATATATGGGCAACATACAGTTGATCTTTGAGCAATATTATGGGATTATGGGCATTGATCCCTCACGCAGCTGAAAATCCACATATGTATAACTTTTGAACCCCAATACAAATTGTACTCCATCCTTCTGAAAAAAACAAAAACAACTTTAACAGAGCTGAAGTTTGATTCCCTATCTCTTCCCCAGGGGCATCCTGAAGGCAACAATTTGCCATAGAACAATTCCCCAAATCTGAACATACTGTGTGGAGAGGAGCTCTGTCAGACTGGCCCTACACAGTCTTTAACCCTCCAAGTCTTCTGATTTCTTTGAGAACTATCTACAGGTATGAAATAAGGATAGGACCCTTTATTCTTCCTGCAGAACCCTAATGCAGCTCCCCTCACTCCCACGCATGCATCCTTCAGGGACAAACAGTCAGAACCTGTGGAGTCTAAACCCATAGCAAGGAGAAGAGCCGTTGCTCCAAGGGCAATCTCATGAGAAGCTTCCCCCTCCCTCAGTGGAGAGAAAGCCTGACTGTGTAGGGCAACTGTATCAGTTCATCATTTTCTCTGCTTCCAGACCTTGCCCAGAAACCTATTATTTTTTCATATTTTTAAAAGATCAGATCCCTTATAATGTTTATCCAACAATAGAGAGTATAGTCCTGGTGGTTATCCTTCAGCAATATGAAGTCCAAACTGAAGCAAATGGTCCATTTGTCTTTACTTCGGACCAGATCAAATTCCGGGACATCAGCCTCCATGAGCAGAGGATGAACAGCTGATAGAATCCTTTTCCCTCTGTCCAGAGCACACCCAGACAGGCTGGGTTCAGTGGTGTGTTCTCTTTTCTCTGCATATAAATCTGTATGTTGTATGTGAAAGCAATTCATCGTAACCATTCCCCCCCACCCCCCGGGGGAAGAAAACAATCTTAGGCAAACTTGCCCCATACCCAGATAGGAGTCAGGCATGCCTTTCAAGTCTGTTTCTTGTTCACCTGCAGGCCCACTGCTTTCACCACATTAGAGCATCTAGCCAAGATCATCAAACCATGCGGCTCTAGTTTCCCAAAGGGTCCCTTTCCTGCCAAGCGTAGGCTTTACACTCTTAGCGTTGCGACAGACTTATTCCTTGAGACTCGATTTCTTTTAGTGGCTTTATCCCCCAAAGAAAGCGAAACATACATTGTCCCCCCCCCCACCCCCGCGTTGGGGAAAGCTCCTAACACAAGCATTATCACCTACTGAGAATCTTAAAATACTTGGCTACAGAAGAAATTAATTTTAAAAGTGCTTCATGGGCGCCTGGGTGGCTCAGTGGGTTAAAGCCTCTGCCTTCGGCTCAGGTCATGGTCTCAGGGTCCTGGGATGGAGCCCCGCAGCCGGCTCTCTGCTCAGCAGGGAGCCTGCTCCCCCCTCTCTCTGCCTGTCTCCTCTTCCTACTTGTGCTCTCTGTCTGTCAAATAAATAATCTTTAAAAAAAAATCAAAGTGTTTCAAAGAATTCAGAGTAAACTGAAAACCCGACACACCTCCTCTGGGTAATGACATGGAGAAAATACGCGCTTGGACACAGAGCGGTAACAAATAACTTGGTTGTAGATTTAAAGACTTGGATTCAGGGAGGAGTGCTGAGCCTCCTGCGAATGCTGGCTGTGATGGAGCGACACCTTCTGGTACGTATGGAGTACTACATGCTAGCTGGCCCCCTTTGAAAGGAGGCTCTTTGCTCGGGTTAGCCTTAAACCAAGAAGAGTTCAATCAATTCCACTGACCAAGTTCAGTTTCATCAACAGGGTCACAGGTCCGTGAGCATGTTGTTTGGAGAGTTCATAACTTTCACTGATCGATTTTGCAAGTTGTTCCTAGCCTCTGACCTTTTGGAGAGAAACAAAGCAGCTTCAAGCACACTTTTTCTCCTAGAATTATGGGAATTATCAGCCAGACTCTCCCCACCCCCTGCCACCCCACTTCTTGTCCAACCCAAGAGGAAATATCATACGACCAAAAATGAAATGAAGTCTTTGCGACAGTGCCCATTCCAGACCCTCTCTGATACAGGTAGGAGGCTAGTTGTTACAGGGTGTTATGGTTCATATTGTTCTAATGGGCCCTGAGACAGCAGGGAGAAAACACCCACAAACACAATAATGGGGTTCCTAACTTCATTAGAGGAAAACAGTGTATTACTTTGCTCGGGCTGCTGTCACAATGTACCACCAACTGGGAAGTTGAAACAATAGAAATGTATTTCCTCCCACTTCTACAAGTCTGAGATCCAAGCTTTCAGCAAGGTTTGTTTCATCAGAGAGCTGTACAGAAGAATCTGTCCCATGTCTCTCTCTTGGCTTCTGGGGTTTTTCTGGAAACCCTTAAGTTCAGTGTCTCTTGACTTGTAGACACATCATTTTAGTTTTTGCCTCCATGTTCAGATGATGTTTTTCTAGTGTACTTATGTGTCTCTCTACAGGGTGTTCCTTTATAAGGATTCTGGTTACACCCTTCTCCAGTATGACCTGACCTTAACTCATGACATCTGCAATGATCCTATTTGCAAATAAGTTCACATTTGGAGGTACTGGAGGTTTAAGACTTCAACATAGGGATATTTGGGAAGGCGGGGACACAATTCAACCTGTAACAGTTTCTGCCTTGGTCCCCAAAACTCATGTCCTTATCACGTGCAAAATACAATCACTCCATCCCCATGTCCTCAAAAGTCTTCATCCATTCCAGCATCAACTTGAAGTCAAAGTTTCTTCTAACTCAGGTCTGGATGGGATCCAGGGTATGAGTCGTTCTGGAAAACATTCCTCTCTGTGTGGGAACCTATAAAACCAGACAAATTGTCTTATTGCAAATTTTGACAATCCTGTTCAAAAAAGGGAGAATTTGGGATATTACATTTACCAATATCTGTGCCCGTGTTTCAATTTATGTTTGGGAAATACTGGCCATGTTCTCTCTCTCACCTGGCATGCTATAGCAAGCTCCCTCAACTAAAGAAATCTTATTTTGCCTCCCCTGTTATCCATATACAAATGCTCATCATTCTCTGATTCCTGGATTCCCTGGAAAGGAAGTAGCATCATGAAATTCAGTGCTATTAGCACTACACCCCTCTCCTGCCACACACACACAGACACACACACTCCTAAATATACACACACAAAAGAATACCCTCTCTCTTAAAAAAGAAACTGTAAGATTGGCCGTGTGTTGATCATTTCAGAACCTAGGTGATGGATACATGGAGTTTCATTATTCTCTCTACTTTTGAATGTATTTGGAAATTTCAACAATAAAAATGCTTTTAAACTATTTTAAATGGAGAAATTGAAAAGGAAAAAGGGGCAAGATTTAATTCTTTTTATGGCTGACTATTATTTAATTGTATATATACACTACATCCTCTTTACCCACTCATCAATCGATGGGGACTTGGGCAGCTTCCATTTCTTAGCTATTGTAAATTATGCTGATATAAAGATAAGAATGTGTGTATCCCTTTGAATGGGTGTTTTTGTGGTCTTTGGGTAAATAGCCAGTAGTGCAATTGCTGGATCAATTACCAGAGGGGCAGGGGTTGGGTGGATACTGAAATAGGTGATGGAAATTAGGAGTGCACTTTTTGTCATGAGCACAGGGTGATGTGTGGAATTGTGTAATCACTATCTTGTATGCCTGAAACTAATATTACATTGTATGTTAACTAAGTGAAATTAAAAGAAAAACATAAATTACCAAAAAAATAAAGAAAAAGAAAAGGAAAAAGGGGTTACGGATCCCAAGCAAGCCAGAAACCTAACACAACAAAATTGCATTAGATTTTGAGACTTGAGAATCATCTTCTTTGGATGGATGCTGTCCTCCAGGCCCACTGGGTTGGCAATAGCCTCCTGGAGCCAGGAGGTGGCCCCGCCCTCTGGAACCATGGAGGAGCTGGTCCCTGCAGGGACCCCCTTCCCTTTTTTTTTTTCTTGTTTCTTTTCCTAATTTTTTACTTAAATTCAATTTAGTTAACATATAGTGTATCATCATTTTCATGGGTAGTTCCCTTTTCTTGGAGAAGAACTGCACATATTCGCAACCAAATAGCTCTATTGTCCAGTTTCTTGCCTGGAAAATCCCAGAAGCCTAAAAGCCTCCCTTCATTTCTTCTAGTCTCTGCCCTGCTTCAGTCCAGTCTTGTACAGTGTCAGCAGAGATGGATGATGAGGTCCATGAAACACACACCTCATCCCTTGTTGTTCCCTCTGGAGAACTTTCTCATTTTTTGCAATATACATAGACCGAGAATTTTCCAAATCTTCAAGTTCTTGTTCCTTTTTTTTTAAAATTTAAATTCAATTAACAGTATATTACTAGTTCCAGAGGTAGAGGTCAGTGACTCTTCAGTCTTATATAATACCCAGTACTTATTACACCACATGCCCTCCGTAACACCCATCACACAGTTACCCCATCCCCCCCACCCTCAGTTTGTTTCCTATGATTAAGAGTCTCTTACAGTTTGTCTCCCTCTCTGATTTCATCTTGTTTTATTTTTCCCCTCCCTTCCCCTATGATCCTCTGTTTGGTTTCTTTTTTTTTTTTTTTTTTTAAGATTTTATTTATTTATGTCAGAGAGAGAGCAGGAGCGAGCACAGGCAGAGTGGCAGGCAGAGGCAGAGGGAGAAGCAGGCTCCCTGCCAAGTAAGGAGCCTGATGTGGGACTCAATCCCAGGACACTGGGATCATGACCTGAGCTGAAGGCAGCGCTCAACCAACTGAGCCACCCAGGCGTCCCTCTCTGTTTGGTTTCTTAAATTCCATGTATCAGTGAGATCATATGATAATTGTCTTTCTATGATTAACTTATTTCACTTAGCATAATACCCTCTGGTTCCATCCATATTGTTGCAAATGGCAGATTTTCAGGTTTTTTGATGACTGAGTAATATTCCATTGTGTATACATTCCACACCTTCTATATCCATTCATCTGTTGAGGGACATCTGGGCTCTTCCAATAGTTTTCCAATTGTGGACATTGCTGCTATAAACACCGGGGTGCAGGTGCCCCTTCAGATCACTCCATTTATGTTTTGGGGGTAAATCCTTAGTAGTGTGATTGCTGGGTCATAGGGTAACTTTATTTTCAACTTTTGGAGGAAACTCCATACTGTTTTCCAGAGTGGCTGCACCAGCTTGCATTCCCACCAACAGTGTAGGAGGGTTCCGCTTTCTCCGCATCCTCGCTAACATCTGTTGTTTCCTGACTTGTTAATTTTAGCCATTCTGACTGGTGTGAGGTGATATCTCATTGTGGTTTTGATTTGTATTTCCCTGATGTGGAGCACTTTTTCATGTGTCTGTTGGCCATCTGGATGTCTTCTTTGCAGAAATGTCTGTTCATGTCCTCTGTCCATTTCCTGATTGTATTATTTGTTTTTAGGGTGTTGAGTTTGATAAGTTCTTTATAGATTTTGGATACTAGCCCTTTATCTGATAAGGCACTTGCAAATACCTTCTCCCATTCTGTTGGTTGTCTTTTGGTTTTGTTGACTGTTTCCTTTGCTATTGATCTTGATAAAGTCCCAATAGTTCATTTTTTGCCCTTGCCTCCCTTGCCTTTGGAGATATGTCTAGCAAGAAGCTGCTACAGCTGAAGTCACAGAGGTTGCAGCTCATGTTCTCCTTTAGGATTTTGATGATTTCCTTTCTCACATTTAGATCTTTCATCCATTTTGAGTCTATTTTTGTGTGTGTGTGTGTGTGTAAGGAAATGGTCCATTTTCATTCTTCTGCATGTGGCTGTCCAATTTTCCCAACACCATTTGTTGAAGAGACTGTCTTTTCTCCATTGGACATTCTTTCCTGCTTTGTCTAAGATTACTTGACCTTACCTAGAGTTGAGGGTCCATTTCTGGATTCTCTATTCTATTCCATTGATCTATGTGTCTGTTTTTGTGCCAGTACCATACTGTCTTGATGATTACAGCTTTGTAATAGAGCTTGAAGTCTGGCATTGTGATGCCTCCTGCTTTGGTTTTCTTTTTCAACATTCCTCTGGCTATTCAGAGTCTTTCTGGTTCCATATAAATTTTAGGGTTGTTTGTTCCATCTCTGTGAAAAAAGTTGATGGTATTTTGGTAGGGATTGCATGGAATGTACAGATTGCTCTAGGTAGCATAGACATTTTAACAATATTTGTTCTTGCAACCCATGAGCATGGAATGTTTTTCTATTTCTCTGTGTCTTCCTTGGTTTCTTTCCTGAGCGTTCTATAGTTTTCTTTTTTTTTTTTTTTTAAGATTTTGTTTATTCATTTGACAAAGAGAGACACAGTGAGAGAGGGAACACAAGCAGGGGGAGTGGGAAAAGGTTGAAGCAAGCTTCCTGCCAAGCAGAGAGCCCAGTGCCGGGCTCGATGTGGGGCTCAATTGGGGGCTCGATTCCAGGACCCTGGGATCATGACCTGAGCCGAAGGCAGAGGCTTAGTGACTGAGCCACCCAGGTGCCCCATGTTCTATAGTTTTCTGAGTACAGATCCTTTGCCTCTTTGGTTAGGTTTTATTCTAAGTATCTTATGGTTTTGGGTGCAGTTGGAAATGGGATCAACTCCTTAATTTCTCTTTCTTTTATCTGATTGTTAGTGTATAGAAATGCAACTGATTTCTGTGCATTGATTTCTTTATCCTGCCACTTTGCTGAATTACTGTAGTAGTTCTAGCAATTTGGAGATGGAGTCTTACTGGGTTTTCTACAGAGTATCATGTCATCTGCAAAGAGTGAGAGTTTGACTTCTTCTTTGCCAATTCAGATGTCTTTTATTTCTTTTTGTTGTCTGATTGCTGAGGCTAGGACTTCTAGTACTCTGTTAAGTAACAGTGGTGATAGTGGACATCCCTGCATTGTTCCTGACCTTAGGGGGAAAGCTCTCAGTTTTTCCCCAATGCAAATGATATTTGCTGTGGGCTTTTCATTTTAAAATTAAATTAAATTTTATGTATTTATTTGACAGAGAGAGAAAGTATACGAGCAAGAAGAACAGCAGAGGGAGAGGGAGAAGCAGATTCTCTGATGAGCAGGGAGCCCAATGTGGGCCCCAATCCCAGGACCCTGGGATCATGACCTGAGCTGAAGGCAGATTCTTAACTGACTGAGCCACCCAGGTGCCCTCATGTATGACTTTTATGATCTTGAGCTATCCCTACACTGTGAAGAGTTTTAATCAAGAAAGGTTGTTATACTTTGTGAAATGATTTTTCTGCATCTATTGAGATGATCATGTGGTTCTTGTTCTTTCTTTTATTAATGTAGTGTATCACATTGATTAATTTGTGGATGTTGAACCATCCTTGCAGCCCAGGAATAAATTTCATTTGGTTGTAGTGAATAATCTTTTAAAGAGTTTGGTAGTTTTCCTTCCATTTCAATTTTTTGAAACAACTTCAGGGGCCTCTGGGTGGCTCAGTGGGTTAAAGCCTCTGCCTTGGGCTCAGGTCATGATCCCAGGGTCCTGGGATGGAGCCCCACATCTGGCTCTCTGCTCAGCAGGGAGCCTGCTTCCTCCTCTCCCTCTGCCTACCTCTCTGCCTACTTGTGATCTCTGTCTGTCAAATAAATAAATACAATCTTTAAAAAAAAAAAAAAGAAAAAGCTTCAGAAGAGTAGGTATTCATTCTTCTTCAAAGGTTTAGTAGAATTCCCTAGGGAAGTCATCTAGCCTGGACTCTGGTTTCTTGGGAGATTTTTAATGACTACTTCAATTTCCTTGCTGGTTATGAGTCTGTTCATGTTCTCTATTTCTTCCTTTTTCAGTTTTGGTAGTTTATACATCTCTAGGAATGCATCCATTTCTTCCAGATTGCCTAATTTATTGCCATAGAGTTGCTCATAATATGTTCATATAATTATTTGTATTTCTTTGGTGTTAGTTGTGATCTCTCTTCTTTCATTCATGATTTTATTTTTTGGGGTCCTTTCTCTTTTCTTTTTGGTAAGTCTGGACAGGTGCTGTTCAATCTTATTCTTTCAAAGAACCAGCTCCTAGTTTTGTTGCTCTAGTCTACTGTTCTTTTAGTGTCTTTCATTGATGTCTCCTCTAATCTTTATTCATTCTCTTCTCCTGCCAGGTTTAGGCTTTCTTTTCTTTTCTTTCTTCAGCTCCTTTAGGTGTAAGATTAGGTTATATATTTGAGAACTTCTTGTTTCTTGAGAAAGGCTTGTATGGCTATATACTTTATGTCCATACTGATATGTCCATACTGATTATGTCCCAGACACTCAGTACTGCCTCTTTTTCTGTGAGGTGAGTTTTTCTATTTTGTCATTCTGTCTGGAGAAGGATAGATGAACAAGAGAACAAAGTACTAAAATGACAACAATAACCCCAGATAAGTATACACTAAACAAATCAGAAGAGATCAAAAAAATATAATCAGACAGGTGAACAGAACAGAGCAATTCTGGTGCATTTCAGTGTGTTTGTTAGAAAACTGGATACCAAAATTATAAAGAAAGGAAAACTTATATATGCACAAAAATAAAATTAAATACAGTGAAAGGATAGAATGTAACTGTAAAAAGGAAAATTAAAAGACAAAGAATGAAAGAAAAAGAAAAAAAAAGGAGGAATATAAACAGACAAGTGAACACAGAACAAAGCAATACGTTATATCCTGAGTGTATTTTGGTTTGTAACAAGAAACTACATCTCAAAATTGTAAAGAAGGAAAAACTTACATATATACATAAATAAAATTAAATACATTTAAAGGAGAGAATGCAACTGTAAGATGAAAATTTAAAGACTGAATAAAACAGAGAAGAAAAAAAGAGAGAGAATATGATCAGACAGGTGACAAGAACAGAGCCATACAGTAGATTCTGTTTCTTAGGAAGGAACTGCTTCCTAAAATTACAAAGAAAGAAAAAGTTATACATATACAAAAATAAAATGAAATACAATGAACAAATCGAATGTAACGGTAAAAATGAAAATTAAAAAGTATTAATTTTTAATAATTAAGTAATTAAATAATTTTAATGATTTAAAGATTAATTTCTTATTTTAAGAAATAAGAAATTGGTTGAAAAAGGAAAGAAAAAATTAAAATTAGAAAACTAAAGAATCACGGGGAAGAAACCAGGAATTCTTTATGCTATACTCTCCTACTGCTGGAGTTTCGCCGTTCTCATTGATCTCTGAACTTGGTCTTGACTGGAGTTTCTTGTCGTCTTCTCAGGGCGGGGACTGTTATGGTGATTCTCAATTGTCTTTGCCCGAGGCAGAATTGCCCCACCCTTGCCAGGGGCCAGGCTAAGTAATCTGCTTTTGCTCCCTGCA
>RCUC01114236.1:0-23049 GCA_003697995.1 Taxidea taxus jeffersonii | reverse complement strand
TCGGCTCTGTGCTCTGTGAAAGGAGTTGCATGCCCATGGCAGGGCTGTGTGTGACATGTGTGAGCTAAGGCTACTTACTGGGGATGTTGTAGAGGGCACCAAAGCCTAAGGAGGACATTTATGAACTTTAAGATCCTTTTCAAACCCCAGGAGTGTCATAAATACAGACCAGAAATCAGTCTTGGTTCCTCCAGTAATTCAGCATTCAGCATGTGATTGGGACAGACTGACTGCTGGGATATGTTTGTTGAGTGAATGAATGATTATCTGGCACAGATATGCACCCAAGTGTTCAGTAACACTAGTGATGGAATCGCATTCCAATACTAATAGCCATAAAGTCTATAGTTCAGGTAATCCACAATGGTAATCTTTACTGCTTATATTTTCTGGATGAAGGATCTAGGTTCAGAGAGGGGCAGTGACCTGCCGGAGGCTACCCATGCAGGAGGTGGCATAGCCAGGATTTGGACCCACCTGGGTCTGACTTCATAGCCCATGCTCTACACACCAGGGCCACCCTGACCCTAGCTGCAAACCACACCCTAGCCCCGGGCAGCTAGTCAGTGAAACTCTGACTGCTGCCTGCAGGCTGAGGGCTTCTGTCGCTGGAGCAGGTGTGTGGCATGAACAGCTGCCTCCATGGGCAGTTTTTTTGGATAGTTGCATTCTCCTGCTTGCAAATTCTTGGTTAGGTTTTTGCTCTCCTTGAGAACTCTCCCTCTGGTACTGGTGGCCTCCTTCTCCCCTCTACCCTGCTTTCAGCCACTGTAGGTCACCTCTGACCAGTAACATGAGTCCAAGATGGAATTTTATATCCCATCATCCACTGGTGGCCCCTGGCAGGAAAGCACTCAGGTCTCTTGGCTTTATTCAAACTGTTGTCCAGAATCCCACTGACTGGATCCATAGCCCCCATGCTCACTTCCCATCCACACTTGGACTAAGATGGCTCCTAGTCGACAGCCTTTCTTCCTGGCTCTAGCTTCAACTGCCCTTCCTCATTACCTTTTGATCTTTTCTTCTTAGATGATTAAATCCTGACCTTTGAGTTTGGAAATTCCTTTACACCTTCTGCCTTCTTGCCTGACCTCCTG
The DNA here is from genome assembly GCA_003697995.1 of Taxidea taxus jeffersonii. Lineage (NCBI taxonomy): Eukaryota > Metazoa > Chordata > Mammalia > Carnivora > Mustelidae > Taxidea > Taxidea taxus. The sequence goes on along the minus strand of RCUC01114236.1, from coordinate 21,952 downwards.
TATGATCTCCTAATCTGATTGATCACCTAACCTCCTTGAGTCTTCTTAACTCAATCTGTAGTCTGACCTTTTTTCCTCCTGACTTTCCAGCTGATGTTTGGTCTGGCCTTTAACACCCTCATCTCCTCTATCCTGCTTCTTATTCATCCCTAAGACCACGGTTTCTCTACTTTGGGCATTTGGGATTGGATAATTCTTTTTTTTTTTTTTAAGATTTTATTTATTTATTTGTCAGAGAGAGAGAGAGAAAACAAGCAGGGGGAGTGGCAGAGGCAGAGGGAGAAGCAGGCTTCCTGCTAAGCAGGGAGTCCGATGCGGGACTCCATCCCAGGACCTTGGGAACATGACCTGAGCTGAAGGCAGATGCTTAACTAACTGAACCACCCAAGCATCCGGGACTGGGTAATTCTTTGTGGTAGAAGGTTGTCCTGTTGCATTCAAGGGTGTTTAGCAGCACACTCGTTTCTACTCTCTAGATATCAGTAGCACACCGCCCCCCAACTGCAGCTGTGACAATCACACATGCTTCCAGATATTCTCAAGGGTAAAATTCCTCTGTGTTGAAAAACAGTGCCTCTCATCTGAGTGCCTGTCCTTGCACCCCACGCACCGAACTGGATTCCATTGTCTGCAATGATTGGAACTTCTGCACTTCTGTTTCCAGCTCTTCTAGGTAACAAGTACTTCCACTGCCCAAGCTACAGACTCCTGTCCTTCAGAATCAGATTATTCTTCTAAATATCCAGCAGCTTGCCACAGATTTTCTGTTCTCCATACTCCACTCCAGAGCTTCCTTCTTCTTGATTCTTTGTGCTTGTTTTCTTCCTTCTTCTGGTTTATGATTTTGAATTTTAATAACCAGTTCTATTTCTCAGGTGCTTTGGGTGAGTCATTAATTTCATGGTGCTCCACTCTTAACAGCATTGTTTCTGACAATCAGGGACCCATTTAACCTCTATCTTCCCCCTCCTCTGCCTTATTTTTTTGCTTTGATCTAAGCCTTCTCCACTAGTCCAGTCTCCAAGAGACTGGTCCTTGCACAGTATATAGACTATGAGGTCTCTGAACCATTGCAGATCTGTTTCCCAAGTCAGGTGGCATGGTGTGGGGGGAGAGCGTGGGTATTGTAGACAGACCATTCCAAGCCCTGTCTTGGTCCCTCCAGCCATTGTATGACTTTGGGCCAGTCACTGAATCTCTCAGAGGCGCAGTTTCATGCAATCTTTCCCCTTTCCTTTAAAAAGCTTAAATGAGAATACGTGCTAGTCCAGACAGCTCAGACCTAGAAGAGGATTCTCCTCCTAAAATTGTCCTCTTTTAGAATCTATCCTTACACAGATATTATTGCTAATATATGTCCTGCATTTGTCTCACTTTTTCATCTTCTTACAGATTAGGTACCTTAACACTACTGTTCATGTGGAGATGAGGCCCTTGAATTTAAATACATTAACTAATTACTCCTCCCTACAATCTTAGAAGACATATTATTTCCTCCCATTTTGCAGATGAAGAATTTGAAGTCACAAGGTCTCACAGGGAGAAAGTGGCAAGGCTGGGATTGCAATCTTAATTTTCCCTGCTTAAAACACATGCTTTGAAACAAATAGTATATTGCTCCCTATATAAAATCAATGGCTTGAATGAGATAATGTATATAAAATGCCTAATAGTGCCTGGCACACAGGACTTATCAAATATCAATTCTTTTCCTTACCTATTTTTTTGTGGGGGGAGCTTAATAAATGGAAACTGTGAGTGTTTCAAAAACAGCAAAAGACCTTTGTAAGTTCTCCCCCCCTCTCTAGCCATACTCTCCACTGGGCTCTAAGTTTTTGTAGGCAGAGGTGGTATGTGTCCCTACGCTTCCTGCAGCACCTCAGAGAAGGTTTAATAAATAGTTATTGATTCAAGCATTGATTAAAGCAGCACTGAGGGTGCCAAGTCACCTCCTTGGTGTCTCTGTGGGGGGCAGGGGGCTGGCATGCTGGTCCGTGGCTGCTCCCAGACAAGGGCGTTTGCATAGCTGGAACGTGCTGTCCCCATCTTTAATAAAGATCCGAACGTCACTAATTGGCAGGCAGAGGCTGTGTTCTCTCTATGGGAATCAGGAGGGAGCAGAACGTGCCCTGAATGTTAATTTTCTCTGCAGTGGCACTTGGGGGTGGGGGATAAAAGGGGAGAGCAAGAAGGGGTGAGGGGCATAACACACTCTACACACAGAGCTCTTGTCTGGTGGCCATTTCATTAAAATGTCCTGAAGTAAAGCTAAAAGGACATAGAATTTTGAGCCAGGTAACTTGGTTTACGTTTCTGAATAATTTCTTACAAGATAAGTGGGTCAGAAACAAATCTCTCTCAGCCTCAGTTTCTGTGTCTACCAAATGAAAATAAAATGATAGTCAGTGTAACCTGCAAAAACATTTATTGAATGAATGAATGAAAACGGATAGATTTTGCAAAGGGATCAGGCATCATCCATAAAACCGGTCTGTGCTGAAAGAGTGTAAACAGGAAAAAGGTCTGGTAAAGATAAAACATAATGACACGCCACATGCAGGCTTCTGGGTGAGGGTGGACAGGAGTCTGTTGCATCCCGTGGTGAAGAGCAACACCATGTCCTAGCCCAGGGATGCCCATGCCAGGCTGAGAAACTATGGGAGGTGCTTTTAAAGATACAGACGTTCAGTCTGCATCTCTGAAGAGAGTGTCATTCAGCAAGCCTGGTAGGGTAGGAGGATCCAGGAATCGGCATTTTTTTATATGTGCCTCCAGCCATTCACCCTGTAGGGAGTGCAGATTCAGCACCATGGTCAGCACCACCTCACAGCCACGCCCAAATGGAAAGCAAGATGGAGGAAAGATGCTGTACTTTTCTTTTTTTCGTTTTCTTTTTTAAAAATTATGTTATGTTATGCACCATACAGTGCATCATTAGTTTTGGATGTAATGTTCCAAGATTCATTGTTTACATATAACACCTAGTGCTCCATGCAATACGTGCCCTCCTTGGTACCCATCCCCAGGATCACCCATTCCCCCAGCCCCCACCCCTCTAAAACACTTGGTTTGTCTCTCAGAGTCCACAGTCTCTCATGGTATGTCTCCCGTCTGATGTCCCTCTTCACTTTTCCTTTCCTTCTCCTATTGTCTTCCATGTTATTCCTTATGTTCCACAAGTAAGTGAAACTATATGATAATTGACTTTCTCTGCTTATTTCACTCAGCATAATCTCCTCCAGTCCTATCCATGTTGCTGCAAAAGTTGGGTATTCATCCTTTCTGGTGGCTGAGTAACTTAAACTGTTTGTGAGAATGCAAGTTGGTGCAGCCACTTTGGAAAACTGCGGAGATTCCTCAAAAAATTAAAAATAGAGCTACCCTATGACCTGGCAATTGCACTGCTGGGCATTTGCCCCAAAGATGCAGATATAGTGAAAAGAAGGGCCATCTGTACCCCAATGTTCATAGCAGCAATGGCCACAGTCGCCAAACCATGGAAAGAGCCAAGATGCCCTTCAACAGATGAATGGATAAAGATGCTCTTCAATTAAGTGTTGTTCTCCATTTACCCTCCAGGACCCTTGGGGACATTTAAGGATATCTGAGCAGGGGTGAGATAATCAGATAATAAGAAAAGTATGGAGCTACAATTTTTGAACACCTCCAGAACAAGAGTATGGTTTTTAATATATTATTAGCATCAGCAACGGAATTATTATACAATGTACCTTATCAAACATGCATGACTATAGCAATTAAAAGTGGTAAGATACAAAATTATCAATATAAGGCCAACGGTTTCTTTCTGTATCTGTGATAACCATTTGCTTACCCTTGGGGTGTGGGCTCCTCATTGTAGTAATGACTGCTGTCGAAGATTCTGCAGACCTTTCTTGTGTATCTACTCCTTGGTGTGTTCACAGTGTGCTGTGACATGGCAGTGGAGGAAGGAGGATGTGGGGTAGCTGGGGATTTTGTGTGTGTGTGTGTGTGTGTGTGTGTGTGTGTGTGTGTATAAGAACAGTGTTTGGAGGTGGGGATGTATTAAGATGGGTACGTTCCTGAATACACCCCAAATCCTAAAACCTCCACTTCTAAATTGTGTGCAAGTGCCTTTGCATTCCTCTGCAGGTAAGGTATAAGAAAGAAGGAGCCTAAGGAAGACTTTAACTGTACCACTTATGTCAGATATTTAGCACAGATCCCTCTGCCTTAGAAATCTCTGGCCAGGGCGCCTGGGTGGCTCAGTTGGTTAAGCCACTGCCTTCGGCTCAGGTCATGATTCCAGAGTCCTGGGATCGAGTCCCACAACAGGCTCCCAGCTCTGCAGGGAGCCTGCTTCTCCCTCTGACCTTCTCCTCTCTCAAGCTCTCTCTCACTTTCTCTCTATCAAATAAATAAAATCTTAAAAAAAAAAAAAAAGAAATCTCGGGCCAGAGGGTGAAGTATGTGGGGGAGAGCAGGAGAGGAAGCTCAGTACACGGGCAGGTGATGTCAGGGCTGTACAGACTGAATGCGGGACTGTGAGCCTGAGTCCAGCAGACTCCATGTACCACTCCATGCAGTTCCATCAATAGCCGCCACTGGGATGTAATACCAATAAACTGAGCAACTGATTGATCCACCGTCAGAACACTCACTAGACTCATTTCTTCTCCTGCTGTGCCTGCATGGCTGGGCAGTGTAAACTGTGCCCTAGCCAAGGTGGAGAGTAGCAGCACCTGCTCAGTCAACGGGCAAGATAGTCAACTGTGCTCCAGGGGAGGCTTCTGACCGAGAATAAGAATGAATAAATGACAGATTGGTGGATGGAAGATAGGGAGCTCTGGTTTTTTAGGCTCTTCTAGCAAGTCTCTAGCACTGTCCAAGAAAGGGCAGATTATGAAGGAACTAGATCTGGCTGTGGAGGGATGTGGGTGGGGTGAGAAATGTCTCTGGAAACCAAACCACCAGTCTAGAAATGTGGTGGCTCAGGCCATGGGCTCCCCTTCCAGAGTGGAGGAGAAGCGGGACACTGCCTTGGGGCCAGGGACCGCAGGGAGCCACAGGACTAGACCAGCTCCCATGTGTTATTCCAGGGCCAGAGCCTCATTCTGGGCAGACAGCCCATTTGCTGTGTTTCATTCTTTACCTACAGCTTAGAGCCCTGGGCTCAGGAAGACATATTTCTCTGTACTACAATTCCAGGAAAGTTTAAATGCAAATTTGCTCCTTGTTGAAAGGACTCTTGAGAAAACCGATCATGCTGTTCTCAGACCCGGCAGCTCAGGGGCTAAGAGACAGCATGGGAGAGATGAGGGAATAGGGTACCCATAGGATACCAGGATTTGAAAAGGGTCCTTGCAAAATAAGAGTCTCATGCTCTACTGACTGAGCTAGCCGGGCGCTGGTCCTTGCAAAATAAATGCACTTGCAGGGACCCATTGGACTTTGGAACTGGACAAGGGAAGGGGGGCCAGAGAAGACATCCACCAGATGTTTATCAAGCGTCCACTACGTTCTTCCAGCCACTGAGAATACAGAGGTGACTAGATAGGTGAGGTTCCTGTTCTCACAGGGCCCATTTGCTGGCAGCAGAACCCCAACAGTCACATGGTCCCTGGGCACAGATTTTACAATGAAGCTGTTACGTCCATGACACTGACCCTTCATTTATCCCTTGTCACTAAGTACTCCTAGACTCACCCCTACCTCCACATTAGTGTTGGGCCCTCTGTTTAGAATTCCCTCTGCCTCTGATTGGTCTTGCAAATGCATATTTGTTCTGAAGGTCTCAGCTTTATTTGAGGTTTCCCAGGAGGCTCCCTCTGTCATCCTTGCTGGACCAGCTTCCTGTCCTCTTTGTATCCATCTAGCTTAGCATTTGCTTTTTCTATTTGTCTTTGAGAATGTAATACACTCCTTGGGGCCAGGTCAGTGACCTAATTGTTTCGTAGCCTTGGTTCCTAGGGTAAGGCCGCCCACCTAGTGGGAACTCTATAAATAAATATACCGCATTGAATTGAATAGACCACTCCAGTGTTCCCACTGTGTGCACCAGACATGATGTGTGGTGGGAGAAGAATCAGACATGGGTGCTGCCCCAAGAAGCCCCCAGTCTCGTGAAGGGTGATCAGCCCCAGAGGCAGAGATTTTGCATCCCTTTGTATCGAAGGGATAAATGCACAGGTGAGCTTTAGGCAATGCCCTGAACTAAAAGGACAAGAGCTGAAGAAGCCAAACGCTGCCTCTGATCTTGCCTCTCACAAGTCCCCTTCACACACCTGCTCCTGCCCACCTTCTGCATGGCCCTGTTCCTGTCCTAGCCCCCTCCCCCAGCTTCTTTTCAAGAGGTCCTCCATGCCTGCAATGCTCTCAGAGCCATCTCAGCCCCTTCAGGGTCTGCCCACACCTATGGTCATGGTCACTGTGGCTGCCATGTCATCTGCATGCCAATAGCCCCCAGTGGGGTTGGGAATGCAGGCAGGAGGGCAACGTTCATCTGAGGATCTAGGGGCCAGCCAAGCAGAACAGGGACTTTTTAATTGACATTTAAATGTCAATGCACCACATTAAATGTTATGGGTGTTTCATCGCAGCCCGAGAGGAGCATAAACACATCTCCAGCTCCTTAATCACTGCCCACATTAATTACAGATGCCCTTTGGTAAGTGGAAACAAACCACTGCAGATGCCATGCTCCAGCCAGGAGGCTGAGCTCCTGCCTGCTGGACAGCAGGAATGTCTGTCTTGTATAGGGTGCTTGGCCTGGCCACTGGGCCCCAGAGGGGATCTCTCCTAATGAGAAGGATGCACAGTTAGAGATAGAAATAGAGAGAGAGCAGTAGAGAGGGAGATGCAGAGACAGGGATGGGAAGGAAGGCAGAGTGCTGAAGCACGTGGAGAGGGAAAAGCAGAGTGAAAAGAGCTAAGAGAAAGAGCACCTAAGGAAAATGAGGTGAAGGCAAGAGACAGCTTGGGACAGAAAGAGATGGACAAAGACAGAGCAAGGCAGAAAGAGACAGAAGAAGATGAACATACTCAGAGAAGGACAGAGAGAAACTAACAGAGAGGAGAGAGAGAAAGAGACAAAGTCCAAGAAGCATTAATCTCTAAAGGAAATGTTTCTTACTGGAAAATCCTGAAAACTCTGGAAATCTCTGAGACACACAAAAGCTGCTTGTCTCCCCACCTCGCTCCCAACAATGAATCACCCTGATCCCTGGGGGTAGTGGGGTGGAGAGATGCAACTACTGGCTAACATGAAATGGTCCCAGGATGGAGAGAGTCAGCAAACTCACAACATTGCACTGTGTGCCAGGGAAGTCCCACTGCCTTCATTAGGCCCAAGGTCACAGAGTGAGATGTGTAGGTCCCAGGCAGAGTTGAGCATAGAATCCAAGTGTCGTGTTTCCCAGGGCTTTTGCCACAAGCTAGTGCACCTGTCCACATTCTGGTTCTCTCCTTTGATCAGATCTGAAGTCTGACCCAATGCTTTTATGCTTTCAGCCAAGATCCAGGCTGGGGTAACCAGTGCCAGGGCATGTACAGCTCGCTGGGTCAAGTCATCAAGAGGAGAACAGAGACTTCTCTTATGATGCTTTCCGCAGCAGGCCCAGAGGTTGACAGGGGGAGCGAGAGTGTGGGTGCTAGTTGAGTTAATGAGCTCAGCCTGCCTCCCCCACCCCCGAGAGCTTACTAATCTGAAAACTTGGCCTCTCTTGGCTCCACAGAAAGCCTTTAGGGAACTTCTGGAAAATGTTTTACACTGATCACCAACATTATTTATCAATTTTAAAATTTTGTCTCATAAATTTTTTCTTGCAAAGCAGTTGATTTACACAGAATGAACATGTCATATATGTCTAAGTTGCAAAGCACACCAGTGATCATCATTTATGAATTATCCATACCCCCAACTTAAGAAACAGAGCAGTGACAAAGTAGCTGAATGTCCCTTGGCAGATACTGTTGGGCTTATTCATATGGATGAGGGATAAAGCAGGAGAGGACTGGGGTGTGAGAAAGATGGTCAGAGGGGCTGGAATGGCAATCAAGATACTGTTTAGAGGTCGGGATGAGATGTCTGAAACTGTGAGGTCTTGCCCCATTGCGGGCATTTACCCATATTGTAGGTATCTGTCCATGCTGAAATGGCTTTCTTCAGACCCCTGTGACATCTGTTTAATAGCCTTACCCTCATCAGGCAATTGAGTTCTGTTTCCCTAACTTATACCAAAGCCCTCAGGGATCCTGGCCGAGAGCACTGGGGATGCAGAGGTAAGATGCCCAGGGACCCTTCTTTGAGGATCCCCAGACTAGAGGGGCGGACTGACAGTAAATGGGTTTTGGCAGCACATGATTTCCAGGGCAGTAGAAAGGCCCCAAAGTTAGACCTAGCCTGGAGAAGACAAACTTTAACAGAGGAAGGGATTTGGGGGTTGGACTTTGAAGGATGACTAGGAGTCTATCTCCAGGCCAAGGAAAGGGTAGGGCTATCCCAAGCAGGAGACAGAAAAGATGTGATGTTATGAAGTTTGAGGAACTATGACATGTTGGCAAACAGTTCCTGTGCTAAGTACTGGGGAGGAGGCCAAAAATAAATAATATATGTTCCTGCTTTGTAGGTAATTTGACGTATATGCGAATAGCTGGGTTTATTGTGATAGCTTAAATAAGAATGATATAAACAATGCTTTGGAACTATAGAAGTAGAATTTTGAAAATCATTCACTTATCTTTACCACTATCAAACCTATAAAAGGAGTTTATGTGGTCAGAAAGGGATCAATTCTGTTTAGAGTGATGGTGGATGCTGCCCTCAGAAGTGATATTTAAACTGGGATTGGGAAGAGAATTGCTAAGAGCACATCAGACAAGGTACCAAATAAGGATGCTGGGTAGCCCAGGGTAGAATTGCACTAGGAAATATTTAGAATCCAAGCCTGCCTAAGGTGGAAGACGACATAGGCATCATTGTCTTTCTTCATCCTTATGTTTGACAGATGGAGAAACTGAGGCCCTGGGAGGAGATGAGACTTGTTTAAAGGCCACACAGCTTATTAGGGGCTAACAAGGTACAACCCCATATGTTGATCTATAATTTATGGGTTGGATTTACAAGCATTTTATTGTATTTTATTAGGTTTGTGTGTCACAGCCGATACCCTTAAGGATTTGTTTGTGCTTTTCCAGCTCATTAAAACATAATAATAGACTTGGGGACCATTAGGGTTTCCCTGAATCAGCACTCTGCTGCCTCTTTCTGCAAATGGCACAGGTGTGCTGGATGGCAGCACCCAGGGTCATTCCCAGTTGGTCCCAGGAGCTGCACAAGCTGCTGGATTGACAGCTTCCCTGACAGTGCAGTCAGGGTCACATGAGAGACCTCCTGAGACCTTGGACAGAGTCACTCTATCAACTCCCATCTCTCTCTGACCTTTTTCATCCGATGTGCTTGGTGTCCAGTGATGCAGCAGGAAAGGATTTTTCCCTGAGGCCCTAGCCAGCTTGAATCTTCTAATTTAGATGGCAAGAGCAGTTTAAATAATGAGCATCTTTGACCTTAGTTCTTTACTTTCAAGTTCACGGTCACAGCCACCTGGGCGAGGGATGTGATGCAGTCATTTTATAAAAGCTCAGGGAAGAAACAGTGCTTGGCTAAGGCACACAGCCAGGGAGGGGCAGAAATGAGATGTGTTACCCAAGTCCATGTAAATTGAACTACAGTGCTCTTTCCTAAGCCAGAATGTCTATAATGTACTCGTAGACTACCCACAGCCTCAGTACTGAGTGTGGGAAGATGAAGAGTGGCTGTAATAAAGGCTAACAATCATTTAAGGCACCAACATGCTTGATGTTGTTCCAAGTACTTTACATGTCTCCTCTCACTTAACATTCATAACAACTTTATGCTAGAAAATTCAGATGAAGCCCAAATTTCTCACAGTGACTGCGGAGCCATCTATGATGTGATCCCTAGCTACTCTTCAACTTTGTTTCTGTCCGTTTTTTCCCCTCACTGCAGTCCAGCTACTCTGGCCTCCCTCTTGTTCCTCAAATCTGTTCCCACCTCAGGACCTTTGCACAAGTTGTTTCCTCTGCTTGAAAAGGCTCTTCCTTCTAATGGTCATATGGCTCAGATAGTACATTCACAAAGAAGCCTTCCCTGATCCTCACCAGCACTACTTCACAACCCTGTAACTGTTTGTCCCTAAGAGGACAGGGCCCACATTGTTCCTTGCTGAATGCCCAACCTCAATCACAAAGTTGGGCACAAAACAGGGGCCTCAGTAAGTGCTTCTAGCATGAGCTGCATGAAGAATGCCAGAGGGAGGGAGGAGAGGAGGAGGTAATGGAAGAAGGCATGAGGCACCAGAACTACCTGCCTGTTGCCACCCCTCCAGGTCACACCTCTTTGAGATGCCTCCATGATGGACATATCTTTGGCAGAGAAAACTGTTGACTGAAGTTTATTCATATTCATTCCAGAGAATATTTGCTATGCCCTAATAGTGGCTGATAACTCACAGCACTTAAAATGTGCCAAATCCTTTCAATGTGTGAATTTGCTTTATCTTTTTGACAACCCCACAAGGTGGATACTTGTGGAATCCTATTTTAAAGCTCATGAGACAGGCTCAGGGGTGCTATGTCACTTGGTCAAGGTCACATAGCTAGCAAGGGGATTGCACACTGGAGCTGGGATTGGAGCTTTGGCAGTCTTGGTTCTGGAGTCTATGCACTTAACCTCTACACTCCACTGCCTCCCAAGGGAGGTAGAGAGACTTGTTCAAGGTCCCACAGCTTGGGATACAAACCCAGGTCCATCCAACTTCTGAGGCAGGATGGCCCAGGAAATTTTAATTATTATTTTATTATTATTTTTACAGATTTTACTTATTTTTCAGAGAGAGAGAGAACAAAAGCAGGGGGAGCAGGAGGCAGAGGGAGAAGAAGGCTCCCCACTGAGCCAGGAGCCTGATGCGGGACTTGAGACTTGATCCCAGGAATCTGGGACCATGACCTGAGCTGAAGTCAGATGCCTAACCGACTGAGCCACCCAGGCATCTCCACCCAGGACATTTTTAACAGGCAACCTCAGCAATTAGAATCCAGGCTGCAGCCTGGATCAGCAAGAATTCCCCTATGTGGCAGCTGGAGCGAGATGAGGGTATAGAAGCATTCTGCTGCATTGAGGAGTGGGGTCCCCCAAGTGCCTTTGCTAATTACAGCTCAGATCCTGGAACAAATGCCCAGGGCCTCTCTCATAAAACGAGTCATCTGCAGATGGGGCTGAATGGAGACAATCAGAAAAGATGTTTCAGACTGCCAGAGCTGGGCAGCTGGCTCCCGCCTGCTTCCGGGCCCATCTGCCGCACACCCCGTGTCTCCCCTCCCACCCTCCGTCCCTCTTCCCTGCTGACACCAGCCTTCCTCCTCCCATCTTTGCCTGGGGAAAAGGCTCAGTCTGGGAAAGCAGGTCCCTGCGCATCAAGAGGACGGGAAGTGTGGACAGCCCGTGAAGGAGCACCAGAGGCTGGGGCTGCCGAGCAGTGAAGCCAGGGGCCAGATGGCACACAGTGTGAGACTCCAGGCATCTCCCAAGATCAGCAGCTCAGAGGCCTTCCTCCCCACAGTCACCTCCCAAACCGTTCCTTGCAGCTCCTCCAAGAAAAGCTCTCAGTTTGGGGGCCCCTGGAAAACAGTCCATAAGGAAGGAGGCTTTATGACATAGTGGTTTAGACAAACCTTCAGGCCTACCTGAGCTTCACCCCTCATTTGCTGTTGACTGAGGGAAGAGGCTCAGTGAACCTCATTTTGCTCATCCATCGAATGGGGGATAAGAGTCTTTGCCTCTTCGTGCCTTGTAAATTAATTGTACTGATGTTTTTCATGTACATAATGCTATTAAGCACAAAATAGTACACATTTTTGTGTTCAGTAAATGTCAAGTTGTTGCTACGACCATGGCTGGAATGGGTCAGAGGCTTCTAGCAGGTTGGTCTACACTGGCCCAGCCTTGCCTGGTGCTGGGGCAAAAGGCCAGGTCACAGGGTACCTGGAAGTTAGGCTGAGCTTGGGTGGTGCTTCTATCCCATTAGCCTTTCCTCAGCAACTTCCTTCCCCTGCTTTGTCTTCTAGGTTCCCCCTGAACTATGGCACATTCTCATTAACTTGACTCTTTACAATTCCTGAGGCCTTCTCAATTTTCCTAAGATGTTCAAAGATGCCACCAAGTTCATTTCATGAGAACTCCGAGTCCCTGTTTCACAGATGGGTTTAACCTCACTACAGAACTACTGGTAGCATGCCTCAGGAGGAACTCTTTGCTCCTGACTTGGCCAGAATTTTCCAGCAGCTACTCAATAGCCATGTGGGGCAGAGCCTGGGGGTGGGGGTGGAGTGTGTGGCATCCCTGGGACATAATGCCATGAAGTAGAAAGAGCAGAAGCAGTGGGGCCAGCTTGCATTTGGTTAGAGTCCTGAGGCCACCACAGCTGACTGTGTGACTTTTCCTCTCAGAGCCTCAGTTTCCCTATCTATAATATGGGATGAGAATGCTGATCTGGCAGGATTGTTGAGAAAGTGAAATTAAACACCAGACGAGTACATAACAGGTGCCCCATCCATGCTGGCTCCTGGAGGAGTAAGCAAGCTCTGTGCGGTATGGAGGGTATGGTTCCCACCTCAAGTCTTCCGCCCTAAAAGGCCTTCCTCGGGAGCAGGTTCCCTAGTGCTCAGAAGTCCCTCCCACTGTGACTGATGATCAGGCTGAGTGGTACGTCTGCATTAACCTGAATCATGGCTGAGCTCAGTCTTGGCTTAACTGGTAAACCTAGGCATTCAGGGTATTTATTGGTGGACCAGTGGAGCAGGCTGAGTACTCTTTTCTAAGAAGATGGGGCTGGGAAGGAAAGTGATTCTGCCTCCTCCTGCCAGCAGCGAGGGATAATTACAGCACTTGTCAAAATAAGATGTGGAGATAGAGCCCACTGCCCGCCAGACAGCCTCTCAAATCCCCTGGAAATCCCTGGTTTAATTAAATACCTGCAAATTCTCAGTGCTGGGTGTCGGCAACATGCCTGAATTAAAAGTCCACCCCAGACGGAGCCAGGAGGAGCACGCTGCCCCCCCCAACCCGCTTCCCTATGTGGGCTCCAGGTGGAGTGGAGGAGATGGGTTGGGGAGAAGAAAGACAAGTGAAAAACACAAGAAAGAGACAGAGTTGCAGAAAGATCTGGCTGCAGCTGAAGGGATTGAATGGAACATGAAAAGAGTTTCCCAAGTGGGAAGAGTGCCTGCAAGACATTTTCTCTCTTGATTAGGAAAATAAAACTCACATCTTTGAGTTTGGCCATGGGTGGTGAATCTCCACCTGGGAAAGGGTAGCTGGGCTGTTAGCCCTGAACTTGGTCTCTAAGATGATGCAGCTTGTTGAGATTCAAGCTCTCATCAAGACATCTTCCATCATCCTGCTGGCCCCCTTCTCCCACTTTAGTCCAGTTTTGTATACAAGATCCATCCTGTGATCCCACTGCAGAATGGTCACGCTTGGTTACAACATTAGACAAGATGAAGCTAAAATCCTGGGATGACAACTGGAATATATACACCTATCATACCTCGAATCTGGCTGAGCTAGCACACAAGATGCAACTTCCTCTCGGACTCTCCTGGGACCTTCTCACCATTCTTAGAGATCACCAGCCAGAGTCCAAGCTGGCCCACCTCCTACTGATTCTAGACTGTGGGCCTCAAACCAGTGGTCCATGGGCTTAGTCAAGCTAGTCCTTAGCTATATATTCTTTGGGACGCAGCCTTTAAAAATATCAGTAAATTGTATATGATATCTGCATATTCAGGTTCTCATGAAAAAATATGATTATCATGTAGACCTGGTCACAGTGGGCCACATTCCCACAGGCTTGAATGATTGTCTGGAGCCCAGGAGCAGAGGCTCCCTATAGTCAGGACATACCTCTGCAAACATCTGACATTGTCATACTTGTCCAGACCCTGGCGTGTGAGGGCAAGAACCAGATGTGGCTGGCCTGCGTAGTCCTACCTGCCGAGTCCACTGTAAAAATGTCCTCCCAGACTTCCTCATGGGAAGGGTAAGCCTGTGTTCAACCATTCCTCTACCCATCCACTCACTACTCAAGTGTCACAGAGCACTTCCTCCATTCTAGGTACCGTGGGAAGCTTGGAGACAGGAGGTTAAAGTAGACACACATCTTAGAAGCACCTTCTCACTCTAGGTTTCTCATCTGAGGCCCTCCCTGTACTTGTAAGGAATAGTAACTGGGAATAACCGCCTCTTCCAGACAGGCCAGCCACATTATGAGGTGTCCTTACCCTCATAGACCCCATGATGGGAACTATGACACCAAAAACTCTGCAACACTGCTGTATGTATAAGACATGTATTTGCCTGTTGGGGGCAGGAGGTGGTAGGGGAAGATCCTTCTATTGTTCTAGCTCATGGACAACAGAGGGGAGGTGGCATCACATAAGGCTAAAAAGAATGTGGATTCTGGGGCAGACCGCCTGGGTTTGAAGCCTGGCTCAGTGTTACTTTGGACAAGTTAGCCTCTCTCGGTTTCAGTTTTCCTCACCTGTTAAATGGGGATAATGACAGTCCTTAGATCATGAAATGGTTATGAAAATATCTGCAAAGTGATTGGAATGTAGCAAGAGTTTTATTTAAGGATCTGGTTAATAACTAATGAGAACCAGACATACGCACAAGTTCTGAAACAGGAGGGTGATCACATGATTTCCAGGCATCCTTCCCTGTTCAAGATTTTAGCGCTCATGGCAAAGCAGAGGTGTTCCTCACGGGGCGGTTGTGAGTGTTATCCAAAAAGTGCCTGTGGTGTTCTATCCAGTGTCTGGGCCACTGGAGGTGTACCTTGAGGCTGTTTCTTCTTCTCTCCCTCAGGCTCTCAGCTGACAGCTTGGTGCTGGTGTGTAGCCCCAGCACACCCTGGGGAGGAGTTCCCTGCATATCCAGCAACCCAGAGCTGAGGATGATGTCATCCACTGAGAGCTGCCAGGGCCACCAGGGTTTCCAGGGAAGGGAGGGAGGTGCTGTTTTCTGTTCCCCACCAGCACTAGTCCTGGCCTGGACAGCTCTTGATTGCCTCTGGTCCACACTATTCCTTCTGCAATTCCTTCCTCACACTTAAGCTTTGAAAAGCATCATTCGTGCTTGAAACCTGCTAAAGGCCTCCAATTGCCCTTGGAATAAAGCCCCACCTCCTTAGCATGGTTTGCAAGGCCCTGCATGGCCTGGCCATTGCTCAGCTCTTACCTACTTCTTCAATCCTCTTCTCCCTCATTTACTGTGGACCAACCATGGCTTCCTTCCTTCTCCTCTCTGCCTGGCCTGAGGGGCCTTCCTTCTTTCCCCAGATGTTTACATATCTGGCTCCTTCCTGTTATAGACACCTGAGTACAAGTGCCGCCTCCTCAGGGAGTTCTCCAGGATTTCCACATTTGAAGAGGCTCTCCACTCCACCTGCATTACCCCTCTTATGATCCCTGTTAACCTCCTTTGTGGCCCTTATCATTGCCTCCAATTATCTTATTGGTTTGTTCCCTTGATTGTTGTCCACCTGTACCCCAATTAGTAGAGCAATAGATCAGAAATCCCATGAAAATAAGCACTTGGTTCTGCTCTTTTTTGTTCACCTCTATATCCCCAGCCCCCACATGGTGCCTGGGACACAGCAGACTCTCAATAAATATTTGTGGAATCAATGTGTGAATGAATGGATTAATTCCTTTCAGAGGCCAAGAGACGTGCCCTGGTCCCTCTCAGGGTCTGATGCTGCAGTGAGACCTCCTGTGGCAAATGGTTCTAATTTTAATAAGTTCCTGAAGCCTGGGAGAATGCAGTGTCCTTGATCTATGGAGTGGAGGACTGGTTCCTCCTCCAGCCCATCCCTGACTTCACCATGAACCCCCAAACACAGCCATCTACATGCATGCGAAACAACACGGCTCTAGTGAAAGTCATACGGATACATGCAGAAAGCATGCAGGAGGCTAGGCAAAAGCACACAGTAGTCCATTCCTGGATGGAGGTCAGTCAAAGCCCCAGCTCTGACTGTTGAGCAGGACCCTGAAGGATGAGTACATGTTTTGCTAAAAGACAAGAAGGAGGAAAGAGAAGTAAGGGGAGGAGGATGAGGAAGGCATGCTGTCAACATGCATGGTGTGCCTGGGGTACAGTGGTTTGAGTGGCGCTGAGCAGGAGATACCTGTGAGAGAGGAAGAGATAAGGCTAGGAAGGGACACTGGAGAATCTGGAATCCCAGCCACAACACCCTGGCAGCCTCACAGTAGGCCTTGGAAGCCTGACAACTGGTTGTTGGTCAGACTTGAGCTTCAGGTTGATTACATTGATGCAGTGTGGGGCATGGACTGGAAGATTGGAAGTTAGAGGTAAGAAAACAAGATAAGAGGGCTGTCAAAAAAGGACCAAGGTGTATTTGGAGGTAATGGAATTTCAGAGAGAAATAAGAAGATATATTTAAGTAGACTCATAGTTCAGTTCTTGGGACCAACTGAACATAGTATCAAGTGATAGGACAGAGTGGAAGATTACTACTACTATCATCACCATCATCACTGTCATCACCATCGCCACCATCACCGCCATTGTCACTCTCACTATCATTACTGCTGTCATTTTCATCACCACCGTCATCACCATCACTGCCACCTCCAACCATCACTGCCATCATCATCATCATCACCAACCCTCATCATCGCCACCAACACCGTCTTCATTATTCCAGCTAACATTTACCTGACTTGAACTAGGAATCAGACATTGTTACAAGGCTAATTTTGGGAAGACTCTTCAGATCCACTGGCGATTCTGTAAGCCTTACAAACCACCTACTTTGCTTACTTGTCTTTCCTGATTTCCTTTCCTAGATAAATGCTTTCTTCTGTTCCAGAACCAAATGTGTTTGTGCTAAGTCTTCTTTATGGTTCTCATGAGTGGTACAATTATGTCAGTAAGTTCTGGAGCTTCCTGTCTAGACACAGTAGCCAATTGCCCAGTCAACTGCCCCAGATCATGGGCTTATTCCATGACTATGGCCCAATAGCTTAAGGAACTGGGATCTAACACTTGATATTTCTTTCTTAATGCTTCCCACGAGAGTTTAATGCTCTTATAAATGCCACAAAACAGAAACCATATCTGTTTTCTTCACCAATGTATACCCATAGTTATAGGCATGGTGGGCATTTGACAAATATTTGTTGAATAAATATTATTTCTATCTCTATAACCAACTTTTCAGTGTTCATTGATGTCATATGAATTTCTATGTCAGAAGTGAATTCTATCCAAAAAATGAATTATCACTGTTCCAAGTTCCTTACATTTTTGTGGTCAAATATTTTCAAATATGATGAAAACCTCAAATCAGAAAGGCTTTTCAAATGTAGGACTTCTCAGAACCTTTAATGTACTAATGCATGTGGTGAATCTCCAGGAGAAGTTTCAAGTATGTAATATTTATTAAGTTTATTTGAACACAGAGACCCTCATGTGGTCTAATGCTTCTAGGAGCACACTTTCAGAACTGCTAGAGCTCAGTCCAGTGCTCAGTGATTTCAGCAGCTATAGACCAACCATCATTATCACAGGTTTCCTTATTTATACTGTCAAGATGGCTAAGAGATAATCAATTTTATCAATTAGTTGTATGAATGTCAGTTTCTTAAATCAGAGCAGATTTCCTTAGCCAAGAATATTATCAAGGTGTGAGGTTGGTGCTAAACATTTTTTTCTTTTAAAAAATTTAGAACCCAGGGACATCCATGTTGAGGGTATTATGCCAAATGAAATAAGTCAGAGAAGGACAGATAATACCATATAATCTCACTCTATGCAAAATTTAAAAAATAAAGCAAAGGAACAAATAAACTCACAGACACAGAGAAGAGTGGTGGTTGCCAGGGAGGCAGGTGTTTGGTGGGTGGGCAAAATGGCAGAAGGGTGTCAGGAGGTTCAGGCTTCCAGCTGTGAAATGAATAGGTCATGGGGATAAGTTGTGCATCATGGTGACTAAACCCAATGGTAATGTGCATACTGAAACTTGCTGAGAGTGTATCCTCAAAGTTCTCATCACAAGAAAGACAATTTTTTGTAACTTTTTATGCAGATGGATGATGGACATCAAATATATAAATAAATAAATAAATAAATTTTAAAAAGAACCCAGGAATTCCATACTTGAAACTGTGGATGAAAGTCTAGGTTGACTGAGGCTCATATAAGGCATATACTTTTTTAGCCCAGGTGAGATTTCTTTCCATTACAGTGAATACAGCTTCGGATGACAAGGTAACTCTCTCTGTCAGATTTAGAGTGGCGACAGAGGGGCTTACCTTGGGGTGTGTGGAAGCCAATCAGGGACCCGGTCCCCATAGTCGCCACGAGTTCCCTAGTGCACTGCCTAGCTTCTCCAGCCTGTCTTTATGCTAGAGGTTCCAGCATCAAAATTCTCCTCTCTAGAGAGGGACAGGGTGGTTTGGCCTGGAGCAACTTGGAAATCAGTGATTCCGGAAACAGGTCTACTGCCTTTAAACAATGAGCTGTAGAAGAGTTATACACTCAGGGGCCACTCCCAACTCCTGAGGTTAACTGCAACCCTGCTTAGAAACCATGAAGTAAACCTAGTGGGGTCTACATAAAACTTGAACCTCAAAGGGCTATACCTTTGATATAATGGGAATGAGAAATGAATTAATACAAAAAAACAGCCTATCCTGACTTTGATGTTGGAGTTAGGTGAGGAAGGAATGGTACTCATTTTCCTGAAAATTTGTAACCATATGCTAGCCCTCATTTGGGTTTGTGGTCCTGAAAAACTCAAGGAGAAAATTTTATTTAAAATGGTCATGGATTAGTAGTTTTCCTAGGTGACTGGAAGAAGCACACAGCCCTTTTTGGAGAAGGGAAAATTTAACACAGCCCTCAAATAATTCTCCAAGAAAAATTTCCAAGGAATGCGCACCCTCAAAAATTACAAAACACACAAGGAAACAAGGTACTATGAAAGAGAGTAAGCAGGGAAAATAGATAGCAAAATCAGATCTGCAAAGCTTCAGGTATCAGAATTTCTATTAGACACAGAATGTAAGATGACAATGTTTATATGTTTAAAGAAGCAAAAGAGATGGGGCGCCTGGGTGGCTGGTTAGGCCTCTGCCTTCGGCTTGGGTCATGATCTCAGTGTACTGGGGTAAAGTCCTGAATTGGGCTCTCTGCTCCGCAGGGAGCCTGCTTCCTCCTCTCTCTCTGCCTACATGTGATCTCTGTCTGTCAAATAAATAAATAAAATCTTTAGGAAAAAAAAGAAATAAAAGACGTGTGAAAATATGAGCTAGTAACAAGATACTGTAAAAATGTATTACCAGATTTGAGAAAGAATCATATAGAACATGTAGAAGTGAAAATACATTATTTAAAAATTTAAGTGCGGGGTAGGGCAGGAAAAAATTAAGTAAGATGGGATTGGAATGGAGATAAACCATAAGAGACTATTAATCTCACAAAACAAACTGAGGGTTACTGGGGGGTGGGGGAGGTAGGGTTAGGGTGGCTGGGTTATGGACACTGGGAAGGGTATGTGCTATGGTGAGTGCTGTGAAGTGTGTAAGCCTGATGATTCACAGACCTGTACCCCTGGGGCAAATAATACATTGTATGTTAATAAAATAATTATTTAAAATTTTAATTAACATATAATGTATTATATATAGCACATAATTAAAAAATATATATATAAATTTTAGAAGTCTCAATGAATGGGTATGGATAGGTTAAATGACAAAGCAGACATAATTCAAGACAGAATTAGTGAACAGATAAATATAAATAAAATTTTTCTAGAATGCAGGTAAGAAAGACAAAATGGGAAAATGAAATAAGATTAAAAGACATGAAGGATAGAGTGAGAAGACCTAACTCAGGGCCACTGCTTATGATGATTCAGATAGTATACACAAAATTCTAGAAGGTGCAGGTTACATCACAATTGATGGCAGAGAAATATTAAAAGCAGTCAAAGAGAAAAGTTAGACTACCTACAAATCAACAACAATTAGGGTTAACAGTTGTCTTCTCAACAACAACAATGGAAGCCGATATATAGTGGAATGATATTTTCAGTGTGTCAAAAGAAAGTAGTTAGCCACCTGCTAAAGTATACCCAAGATAAATTATATTTCAAGAATTAGAGCAAACTAAAGACATTTTTGGACAAAAGTAGAGTTTATCACCAACAGATTCTTACCAAAAGAAATTCTAAAAGATATAGCTTAGTTAGAAGGAAAATTAACCCAGACAGAAGGTCTCAGGCTCACAAAAGAATACTAAGCAAATGAAGGTAAATCTAAACTAAAATTACTGTATAAATTAATAATGTTTAGCTTGTTTACATGAACATAACAAGATAAAGTACTATTTTCAGATAAGATGCAGTAGAACAAGGCAAGCAACTTTCCCAGTGCAACTAACCTCTCCCCTCAAAAAAGATGCAAAAAAAATTTTTTGAACATATCAGAGAGTATGGAAGTGAAGATTAAATGGACCAAAACTGCAGAAAGAGAATATCTCTTCTGAAGTAAGATGATGAATGCTGGCAACTTTCTGCCCTGGGAACGTTTGTGATTCTAGACTGGGATGAGGCTGGCCTTGGCCCAAGGAGAGGCAGTCTACTGAGGGAAATGGAAATTAGCAGAGCCTTGGACAGGTGTGCAAACTGGTATGATGGACTGAACCCTAGAGGATCCAGAAATAGAAAGGAAGTTTCTCCCCACTGGACACTGCTGAGGGCTAAACGAGCACAGCACAAGGAACATGGACACTGGGATGGAAGGTTGGAATAAAATCTCATAATCTCATGATATTTAGGAGACAAGAGTTTCCCTGAGAGCGAGAGACCAGCATAAATGCCTGACTGTTTTACCCTTTTTAGAGGTGAGAAGAGCCTTGGAAGGCCACACTCAAGGAACAAGGACAAGCCAGATGTGATGGATTGAATGGGTTATAAATTGCAACCCATCCATGACACACCTCAATTGCTGACTGCCTGAGATAATCGGCCTTTCATATTCTCCCCCAGGACAGGAGAGGGAGAATCTCTCTGGTAGAATATATCTGCTGGAGCTTCTGTAGTTCTTTACTACATAATGTTCAGCACACGGTCACATTTATGAGGACTGTGAAGTGGCTAGAAGTGGAAGAAAAAAGGAAGCAAACAACAAAAATGATCCATAGAAGATCCAGATATTGTGGTCATGAGCCAAGGATGGTAATGATGATTAGTTTGTTTAGAAGAAGGAGGAGGAAGAGGAGAAGGAGAAGAGGAGGAGGAGGAGAAATGATGAAAAAAATGGATGAAAGTACGTAGCCTTCCAAAGTCCACTATCTTTTTTTTATTATGTTATGTTTGTCACCTTACAGTACATCTTTAATTTCTGATGAAGTGTTCCAAGATTCATTGTTTACATATAACATCCAGTGCTCCATGCAACAAAGTCTACTATCTCTTAACAGTTACTTGGAATGAATAAAAAGGTACAAACTTATTGAATAAGTTTAATAGCAGGCAAGACACAACAGACTATAAGATCAGTAATTTAAAGACAGAATAATAGATTAAAAGTTAAACTAAAATCAGATAAAAAAGAAAGTAATGTCAAAAAGCCCACAACAGAGTATATGTATAATGTAGGTCATTGCAAAAGGTCTAACGTAACACATAATCGGAGTACCAAAGGCAAGAGGAGAAATTGGGCAGAACCAATATTTGGAAAGATAATAATCAAGAGTTTCAAAACCGAGAAAAGGCACCAACTCAACAATTCAAGAAACCCAGTAAAACCCCAAAAAGAATACACAAAGAAAATCACACCTACTATCTTTGCAGTCAAA
>ML098469.1:0-19304 GCA_003697995.1 Taxidea taxus jeffersonii | reverse complement strand
ATGGATGTCTTCAAGGTAAGTAAGTAGTACTCACAACACAGTGAGACAGAGGAACTACAAAGGGAAGTACCAATGTGTATGAACAATACTGTTTGGAGGTAACACTGACCAGGTGGGCCAGTATAATTAAAATGGTCAAGGTGACAAGGAATTAATCTGAGAGAAATCATGAAAATCCCTAAAAGAATCCCTGAACTGGCTTTGTCAGAACCATCTAGAATAGTTAAGTTCCCCCAAGTGAACCAGACAACAAACCTGTCTGCACCTGAGAAGGCCACTAGTCTACCCAATATCCATCCTTTGCTTCTTCTTAGTAACAGAACCCTGATTTTATTGGTGTAGTGTATCCAGCTAGAAGCAACATTTCCCAGCTTCTCCTGCAAGTTGGTGTGGCCATATGACTCATTCTGACCAGTGAATATAAGTAGAAATTGTTGTATGTTCTTTCTGAGAAAGTTCCTTTATGGGGGATAAAGAGCTAGGTGTGAATTTTTTGTTTTCTACCCATTCCTCCCTTCTGCTATGTGGAATTAGACTTTAAGACTGGATTTCTCTAGCAAATGTCTGAGAACATGAAGTCATCTTCAAGTCAGAAGCCACAGATGACAGATTGGATCCCCAGTGACCAGGCACTGCCATGCCAGCCCCACACGGCTTCTTCCACATTCTTTCATGGGAAAGAAAGTAAACCTGACATGTTTAGGTGCCTGTTATATACCATCAAAGCCTAAACACAGCGATAGTGGCATTTTCTTGGCCTTACCAGATCCCAACAGAGGATTTTCATTTTCACTCAACTATAACTACCTCAACACCACCACCTGGTTGCCAATGATAGCAGCATGTCCTTTGGAAATGTTAAAGGGGGGTGGGGAGTGATGCCCATCTCAGAATTAATGGAACAGGGCTTCAGAGTTTTTAGTTCCTCCTGCTGCCTTGGCCTACCTGAAGTCTTCCTAGTAAAGACCCTGCTTATGAGACATACGGAAGTTGGGAGCCTCCAATACAGGAAGTTCAATGGCCACCAGGGAGTGCCGTGTGCACACTCAGCACAGAAAGGCCGCTAAGGGAAATGAAAGTTCGCTCAGCTATTGTAACTCACAGCTGGGAGAAGGCAAAGTGTCAGTGAGAAAGCAGCTGTTAACAACATCTGGGTGAGGGAATTTATTTATTGCAGGGTTAAGAACCTCTTGTCCTCTGATGGACCTTAAAGACACAGAGTGAGAATCTGGAAATCATGGTAGCCCACTGATAAAAACCACAGTGAGCCGCCAAGGAAGTCAATGGCAATCAGACTGGGAGCAGACTGGGCAATCAGTCCCCTGGCACAGGCAATCCATCATTAACTCTGGAAAGACAACTACTCTAAGTATCTGGTAAGTTCCTAGTCCTATTTTGGTTCTTCTCAATTAATTCACTTTTTAAAAATTTGAGCTCTGCTGAACGAAGGCCTTGTAGACATGGCACGGTTTCCTAAGCATCTCAAGATCACTACAAAATGCCAGTTGGGGACCATCAGACGCCTGGACTCCCGCACTGGCCATTTTTGGCAACTGCCATAGAAATGAACGTGGCTCACATTAGACTCACCAACTGAAGAAGAAGAAATTATCCTGAAGTAGGGTAAAGCTGTGTTGCATCCACACATTTATGCATACTGACATACAGGTAAAGGGAAGGAAATAATGTTCTTCTAAAAGGAATGAGGATAAATATTAGACTTAAAACAAGGAAGTTAATTCTGAAAGCTGTGGTGAATTATTATTGTTATGAGCTATTTTCTGCTAGGAAAAATAATAGTGTCTGGAGACTACTTAGGTAAAATGAAGCCATTAGAACTTCACTCTTATCTGCTACTAGAACTGTGTACCTGTGCCCTCTGCCACATGACTGCAGCACCTCCTACCACACTGATCCGACCTAGATGACCCCCAGCTGGAAGTGGGCCATTCAGCAGAGCCCAGGGTGCATCAGGGGAACCTCATCTGCAGACCTGGGAGCCTGAGAATAACCTGCTGTGAGCCTCAGGTTCTTTGGGTGGGTGGTTTCTCCACATCAGCATGGTTAATAAGGGTCAGCTACATCCACCAAATATTTATGTGTTGAAATCCTAACCCCCCAAAGATGACAATATTAGGAAAGGGGACTCTGAGAGATGCAAAGTCCTTAAGGTGGAGCCCTCATGTGTGGGATTAGTGCTCTTGAAAGAGGCTCCAGAGAGCTCCCTTATCCTTCCCCTGCATGACACCACAGCAAGAAAGATGCTATCTACGAACCAGACACCAGATCTGCCACTGCCTTGATCTTGGACTTCTAGCCTCCAGAACTGTGAGAAATAAATTTCTCTTATTTATAAGCCCACCAGTCTGGGGTAGTCTGGATGGGCAAAGACACGGTCTGATTCAGTACTCAAAAAACTGCCAGCTAGTAGTAGGCATTTTTTTTTAAGTTTGCTAATGCAAAAATAGAAGGACATAACCCCCCAAATTATGCATTGAAATCATTGCTGGTGTGTCATAGTAGCATCTTTAAAGTTTGTAAGTTACAGAATCTTCAACTGGTATCACGAATGCCTCAGTATAAGATACACTACTGGTTTTTTGAATTGTTATCTAGGGTAATTTAAGTGCAATCATGGTTTTCCATATCCTACCTTCTACCTGCAACCATAACCTCCAATAAGTAGCATTTTCTTTTTGCTTTTTGGGCCTTTATGCCCTTTTGCCTTTTGTTCTCCCTCATAGTTGAAGAAAATGGTCAAAAGATCAACAGGTGGAGAGAATCATATAAAACACCTGGATTGCCCACATAAACAATGATCTACACCAAATGAGAGTTCGTTAAAGAGTCTTGTTTTAATATCATGTTGTACATAGCTTCTTAACCCAGACAATCTGTGCTTTAAAAAGGTAAAGATTATTTCTTAAAACTGAATGTAAACAGATTAAAGGATAAAAATTGATTCTACGTTTACTGATTAATCTTTACAGTATTTACTGGCTGAATATCTTTGCAATAAACATATCACCAACTTCCTATTTCTCTCTCTCCCCATAATGCCAGATACATGGAAGTCACTCAAAAGGATACATATTAAAATGAATAAGGAAGGACACAATGCACAGCTTCAAAGGTGTTTACTATTTGGTCAAACAAGAATTTTTTTAAGTTGTCGGTCATGAAGTGAAATAGACATTAACAGACATGTTAAATGTTGATCTAATCTGCATTACTGCTATGTGATACCACTGCACAGTCTGTGGGAAAATGTGATTCCTGAGATCATTGTTGGCTTTTATCCATCACTTGCCTCACTGTCAATCATCTCTCCTGAAGTGACGTGGGAGTGTGAATTGGGGTTAGGATGCTCAATTGCAGACCAGCTTTCTAGAGCAGCTAAAGGAGCAAATAGGCCCTATCACCTAAAAGAGGTACAAAAATAACCATGGTGTGTGGAAGTTGTTTTCAAGGTATGCCATACAGCAAAAATGTAGACTGAACACAGAAGTCTTTTCTGATCACTCTCAGTTGTCCATAAGGGATGTGTTTTCTAGTTAATCAGTCCTTGACATTCCGCAGTCCATCTGTTATTTTGCATTTATTTAAAATATCCTCTGCTATATAATTGTTTTTATTTTTAAAAGTAAATTGCTTAAAATTACATTCAATTTCTTCCTACAAGCCAACATAGTCTCTCCCTTCCAACACAAACACACAGTATCCTGAAGCCGAGAAGCCCCAGCCTCACATGTTCTGCCGTGTGCTGTGGTGCGATTATAGCCTAAGTCATTGAAAATAGCAAGTCTGGAATTGTGTGGGATCTGGGAGAGCTTTCACTAAGAGATAAGGTATGAGATAAAGTCTGAACTTAGTAAAGCTAACAAAACTTTACTGGTATCATAATTCACTTTTTTTAAAAGAATTTTTTTTTTTAAGATTTTATTTATTTATTTGACAGAGCACAAGTAGGAGCAGCAGCAGGCAGAGGGAGAAGCAGGCTCCTCACTGAGGAGGGGAGCCTGATTCGGAGCTCGATCCCAGCACCCTGGGATCATGACCCGAGCAGACGGCAGACGCTCAACCGAGTCACCCAGGAGCCCCCAGAATGGTTTTTAAAACAATCCTCCAAGTCCCTGACCGTTATATGAGGCCTTGGAATCACTTCTATCTGTGTTGTATACATGCCAATCCTCTTCTACATTTGAATGAAAAGCACCGGAACAAATTAACTGAAAGAAAACCACTCTGAAACCGCCTGAGCTTTTGAGCCCACCATGGAGGTTTAAGGGCTTATACAACCTAGCTTGTATTTATTTTCCTCTGGGTCTGGGTGTCTAAATGATTGTAGAATGTGTGAAACATGAAGTGAGTATTGACCAAAGATCCTGTATACCAGCCTTTCCGAAGGGAACCAAAAACACTTTGAAGCAATTCTCACAACAAATAACGGCCTAGTTAACAGATCTGAAACCAATAATCAGTTTTCTTGACCTACAGTTGAAAACAAAATTATCTTTTAACTAAACAGGATCAGCTTAAAAATCCCTTTGGAGATGTTTTTATTTATTAAATGCCTTCATTAACAACACCATCTTTCATTTCCCATTACTCCAATTCGATTTCTCCTGCATACAAAGTAATGAGCAGAATGGCTGTGAATCCAGTTAACATTCCAGCATTCTGAATCATGAAGTAAGTAAAATCGGTTTTTCTTCCAGTTATCTTTTCTCTCAGCATATCGTTCATCTCTGGAAACTGAGAGAGAGAGACACATTGTTAGATAACTGTTGCCATCTGGTGGTAAAACATAAAACAGTCACCTAGAGATTCTTTGGGGGAGGCAGTTAGGATTTAATTCAGATGTGTATATGTTTAGTATAGAGAGCATTAAAGGGATATGTAGCCATATCAGACACCAACAGGAATAAAAGTATGGAAATAGTGTTCCCCAAGTGAGTGTATCAGTGAGATGGGATTTACCTCATCTTACGCCTCCTATCTGTCTCTTTTTCTTTGTCTGTCTGTGTGCCTCTCTCTCCCCCCTACTCTCTGCTCCATCCACACCATTCGTTCAGGACCTCAAATGCATCCACCCTCTTTCCAGGGTCAAAATCTTCACACCTACCCAATCTGCTATCTGAACTCTTCCCCCTCCAATTTTTCAATGAGCTACACCCTTGAGGTTTCTGCTTAAATCATACTAGAATTTCTAGCAAGGCTTCCCTTAGGCCCTCCTACCTTACATTACATTCCCCTAACATCATCTCTCACCACATATATTGCATTTCCTCTTAGCTCACAGATTTTTTTACTTGTAATTATTTAGTCACGGAGTGTGATTTTGTTCATTGAATTTCTAGTTTCCTCTCTTTAAAGACAGAATGCCCCACAGATGCAGGGACTGTGCCTCCTTTGCTCACTCCAGTGTCCCCAGTGCCTTACAAATTCCAGGCCAGAAACTGTGGGTACAGCCGAGATGCCCTTCAACAGACTAATGGCTAAAGAAGATGTGGTCCATGTATACAACGAAATATTACTCAGTCATCAAGAAGGATGAATACCCAACTTTTGCATCAACATGGATGAACTGGAGGAGGTTGTGTTGAGTGAAGTAAGTCAAGAAGAGAAAGTCAATTATCACATGGTTTCACTTAACTTGTGGAGCATAAGGAATAGCATGGAGGACATTAGGAGAAGAAGGGAAAATGAAGGGGAAGAAATCGGAGTGGGAGACGAACCATGAGAGACTGCAGACTCCAAGAAACAAACTGAGGGTTTTAGAGGGGAAGGGGGTAGGGGGATAGATTGGCCCAGTGATGGGTATTAAGGAAGGCACGGATTGCAGGGAGCACTGTGTATATTGTATTGTATCCAAACAATGAATCATGGAACACTCCATCAACAATTAATGATGTACTGTATGGTGATTAACGTAACTTAATAAAATGAAATAAAATAAATTCCAGGCCAGGAACATAATAGCAATCAATAGTAGCTGACTAAGTTAATTTTTAGAAATCACTATGCATTTAATTCCTGTTCTCTTCAATTTGTTGCCTTCTGCTTGCTCTACCCCTCACAAAATCTTATGGCTTTTAAATAAATCATGTGCTGTTTTAGGATTGAAGGCTATAACAATCTCATCACAATGAAGGCAATTAAAACTCCAAGTTCTGTACTTAAAATCTACCCTCACTCGGTGAATAAACTCTACGGAAAAGGTTCAGTTAGATCTGTAAATGTCAGCTTTCTAAAACATCTTCCAAAACGATGTGCTATATATACAATGGCACAATGTACCAAAGAACCAAAGAGGTCTCCAGAATCCCACCAATCCATGTGCCTGATTTTAGAAGCTGTTACCAGGATAAAGTGAGTGAAAGTTCTGAAACTACTCCAAAAACAAGCAAAACTGCTGTAAGGGCATACAGCATCATTTATTAGCATTATTTCCTTAGACTGAACACTTCTAATAGAGTCCATTCTTATAACAGAGAAAGAAGTGATGCCCTAGCACGGATACAATATGAGACATTAATTCTGTGAAGAAAAATATAAATGCAGTGACGGTTCCCCGAGATGAAATGCTTGCTCTGATAAGGGCCTGCAAGGAGCAAGGAACAGAGCTAGACAGTTACCATTTGGAGCTAAGAATGCAGATGAAGGAAGCTAAATTACTAAATTATGTATGTAATACATATTCAGTTCCAAATGCAAAGGAAATGTTCCTTCATTTGCATATATGGAGCACATTTTCATTTTCTAGAAAGCTGTCCATGATTCATTTGAAAATGCACAGGGCACAGGACTGTTGATATTCTCTCTCTTACACACACACACACACACACACACACACACACATTAATAAAGACGTAGACAGAGCACCGACGTAAACAGATACAAATATATACTGACCCAAGTCGATGTTGTACAGTTTCAATTTACCAACTTTTCAACCCAAAAGGCTCCCACTGTTTAGAACTTTGAAATAACAAAATGCTATTTACTCTAACAAGTTATTCCCTTCTAAATGTAAAATCCTCACAAAAGAGTGGGGAGAGGTCCCATGGGGACATACTATAATAGAATACAGGGTTTACCTCCCACAAGGCAAAAAACCTGGGAAAATCTCTCTACTTTAACAGAAGCAAATCATTTCTTTTTCTACCAAAAGGATCCTAGATCAAAAGATCAGTGAGAATCACTTTCAAAGTACTGCTAGTACAAGGAGTTGTCTATTGAACCAAGAATGTTTCAAATTACAATAGAATTTCCACTGTGGGAACCAGGTTACCCTTAGTCGACTCATAACCCAGATGTTTAATTCTAAATTTTAAGTTAAAATAAAATTTTAAAAATTTCTTACCATGTCCGCCAGAGAAATATAGAGGAACATGCCTCCAGCAAGGGCAAATATAATATTTGGAGCAAAATTGTTGCCCACCAAAATGCCAAAAGCTAGCCCGACATAGCAGGAACACGCCGAAAGGAAATTGAATAACAAGGCTTGCCGAGTGCTCATTCCTGCGCTGAGTAGGATCACAAAGTCCCCTAGGAAAAGAAGAAAATACCAAGGGAATAGTTTTGGCTATTTTTGGATGAGAAAAGATGAGCATCAATGTCCAACCAGGGCTCCTCCATTCTGATGCATCAGTGGGATTTTTAAGAGTGTGTGGCCTAAAATGTCTCGTTCCACCAAAACCAAGAAGTGCCTGACTTTCACAGTATGAACAGAGCCTCTTACCTAACTCATGAGGAAACTCTTCACACAGAATCGCTATAGAAGTACTGAGTCCCTGAAGAAGAGACAAGGTGCAGGAAGCCCCAATCGCCAGACCATCAATGAAATTGTGGAGGGCATCACTGAGTGTTATCATCCAGGCAATGGTCCCTATTTTTGACAGTTTGGGTCCCTTCAAACAGGTACATGAACTTGACTCTGTTTTGCCATCCTGTAAAATAACAGAAAATTAATCAACAAAATAACCAACACTTTTTTTTTCTTAGAGAGAGAAACTGAGAAAGAGTGTGTTCGCAGGAGCTGAGGGGAAGGGACAGAGAGCAAGAATCCCAAGCAGGCTCTAGGCCTGAGCCTGACATGGGGATTTGATCTCACTACCATGAAATCACTACCTGAGCAGAAATCAAGAGTCCCATACCCAATCTACTGAGCCACTCAGGCACCCCAATAACCAACATTTCTTGAATCCAGAGATACACAGAAGTAAGAGGTGTGTTATATATTAAGAAAGACAAACGGTCCCAACAGAGTCTTTCATAGTGATTAAGAACTACTAATCGTTTATGACAACAAAAGCTTATAGTAGGGAGAAAGGAAATGAACAGGTTGACAGCCCTTGAACAAGCCACTTAAAAGACATTTTACTCTGGTTTCCCCTTAAAAAAATCCTTTTGATTTGTATGAACAATTCTTACTATTGCCTTCCTAAAATATAACAGGTACTAATCTAAGAATTTGATTCATCTGCATACTGTACAATAAAGGTAAATTTTCAGAAACTAAACTTGAAGACTTTTGCATGTTACAATGTGCACGTAAAATCCATATTTAGAGTATAATGACATCAAAGAACATTTACTGTAATTCCTCCTACATTATCTGAGCAGGGAATCTGGGCCTCAGTTTCTTCAATTGTGAAATGAAAATAATGTACTAAATGATTCATTTATTTCTCAATGACTTATTAAGTCTCCACTGTGTTCCAACGTACTGTGTCAGGTGATTAAGTTATAACAGCGTGTTCCCTATCAGCTCTAAATTTCAGTGATTCTCTTAACATATTTCATGAAATGTGATTGGAACAGCCTTACCTTTGCACTAACACCTCTTCCCATTTTGGAGCAATAATAAAAACAGAGAATCCTAAAACAAACACTTTGTAAGAATTTAGATTTCCATGAAATTTACGAAATCACATAAAATCAAATACCAAATGCCAACCATAAGCATTTTCCAGAAATCATAGAAAAGATAATCAAATGCAAATTTATTTTTAAGTAGGGAAGCAATTTGCAATTAACCAGAGAACATTTTATTCCTCCCCTCAACTCTACCTCAGCAACTAATCAACATATTTATTGAGCATCTGCAATCTGTAAAACAGGATGCTGAATGCTATAGGGAGTGCACAGAAGTGGAAAATACAATTTCTATCTTCAAGAAGTGTATTTGTATTGGAGAGACGAGATGTAAAGAATATGACTGACCATTTAAAAACTGTTCAGTACACATCCAGACGAGAAGGGCTGCCTTCCAAACCATCATGATGGAGGTTTGAGATTTATCCCAAACTCCCTTCATTGCTCAAAACACTTTGGCGACTCCTCTTTCAGAATGGACTAGATCTTGCCATACATCTTTTCACTGTCTTTAGTGGCAAAGCTTCATCTTTGGGGAAAGATGTGTAGACACAACCAAAAGCTATTTGGAGCCACTAAATTCTTAAATTACCATGGAAGGAGGGAGGATTGTTATTTGTAGGGGCAGTGGTTGTAGTAATAGCAGAAGCCATAATAGTCGTCAGAAGAGACACAGCAAAGGCATAGAGTATTTATCATGTGCCAGGCACTGCTCTAAATGCTTGAGATATTTCACTCCTTTAAAACTATTTGAATTAAGGTCTACTATTATCACCACCTTAGAGCTGAAGAAACTGAAACACAGAAATGTTGGTGAGCTTTACCAAGGGATGCAAAAGAAGTAAGTGGATTATTTTTAGTAACTGTTTTACTACTCCAGACTTACGATGGTGGGTGGACACTTACTGTTCGAAATAGGCTCTGAAGGCAATTCACATGGAGAATGCCCCCTTCTCTCAAAAAACTCTTCTAAACACTTGAAGTAATGTTGGAGTAAGTGTTCAATCTCCTTTCATTTTAAAGGTAAATCTCAGCAGCATAAAAAGAATTCCATCCAGTCTTCAAATGTGCTCTTTTTACTTTATAGTGTTAAAAGATAGGGGTGCCTGGGTGGCTCAGTGGGTTAAAGCCTCTGCTTTCAGCTCAGGTCATGATCCCAGGGTCCTGGGATCGAGCCCCGAATTGGGCTCTCTGCTCAGCGGGGAGCCTGCCTCCCGCCTCTTCTCTCTCTGCCTAATTGTGATCTCTGTCTGTCAAATGAATAAATAAAATCTTAAAAATAAATAAATAAATAAACTGAGGTAAATTTAAAACTTTAAGAGTGTATCTGAAAAAAAGTGATTGAAATTGGGCAGTGTCAAACCGGATATGGATAGGAGTACTCCATCAATAGGAGCTCAGGGAGAGGCTTTAACAGAGAAAAGGCAAAAGAAGCAAGGCAAAAAAATTATTGATGGGCTGTAACTTAAAGCTCAGTTGGCTTTTTGTGACCAATTGTCTTTAGGTTTCAATGTCATAACCTCAAGACATTAACAGCTTAGATTTTGCTTTATTTACACAGGCTGCCAAGGCATTAGAGCCACCCCAGTTTAATTAATTGAACAACTGCTATATCATAAATGGACAACATAATAAACAACCATGATTTAGTACAAGTCATATGGGTGATTTGGGTAAGCAATACCCCAAAGCAGGAAGCATTAACTTCCAAAGAAGGAACAAAAGTGGTCATGAGAAAAGCCATAGAGGAAGAGACCTCAGCTTTGCAAAATCTTATTGCCGAAGACACTTAATAAGACCAGTTGCTTTCATCTTCCAACTTGGTTTACCTAATCAAATTTTTATAATGTCTTTATTTACTTGTGAGGATTTAGGAAAAGATTCAAAGACCAAACCTTGACTACCTGATGTTATGTACAGAGTCTATATACAAACTCCTTTAATTCTGAAAAAGAAATTAAATTAATATATCAGGGATAATTCTCTTACCTCTAAGTACAGATATTATTGACTGTATTTCTTAAGCTTTATAGGCTTCTGTGTCAAATGACACTTTGGGGTAGGTTAACAGCCATATATTTTTAATACTTTTGGAACAAACATAAGTAGGCAAGCATTCACAAAGAGCTTGTTTTTAATTCACCTGACACTAAGTCACTGAGCAAAGAAAACACTAAATTTAAGTCCCTCTAGTTAAGGTAGTGAGTATTATTTTGTTTGCTGTTGTTGTCATTGTTCGCTTGCTCACTTCTGTGACATGCAGTACATTTGAAGCTGTTTCTTTTTCTTTTTTTTTTTTTTAAGGCTCTTTCTAACCTCAGCCATGATGAGGCAATTCAGTCTAGTGAAAAGACCTTAAATCTGAAACCCAGGAAGACAAAATTAAACACACTCTTGCCATATGATCCAACAATCATGTTCCTTGGTATTTTCCACAGAAGTTGAAAACTTACATCTACAAAAAATCTTGCACACAGATACTTACAGCAATATTATCCCTAATTGCTCAAACTTGGAAGCAACTAAAATGTCCTTCAGTAGGTGAATGAATAAATAAACTGTAAGACATGTGATATTAACATCCTCTGCCAAAAATGAAGTATTAAGCTGTGAAAAGTCTATGAGGACTCTTAAATGCATATTACTAAGTGAAAGAACCCAATCTGAAGAGACTGTATGATTCCAACTATATGACAGTGTGGAAAAGGCAAAATTATGAAGACAATAAAAAGATCAATGGTTGCCAGCGATTGGGAAAAGAAGAGGGATAGGCAAGCAGAGGACAGAATTTTTAGGGCAGTGAAAATACTCTATATGATACTACACTGATGGATACATGTCATCACACATTTGTCCAAATCTATGGAATGTACAACAAATATCAAGAGTCAACTGCAACTATGGACTTTGGGTGATTATGATGTGTCACTGTAGGTTCATCAGTTGTAACAAATGTCCTGACTTGGTGGGGGATGCTGATAACATGGAAGGCTATGCATTGTGGGGGCAGACAGTCTGTGGAAAATCTCTATACTTTCTTCTCAAGTTTGCTATGAATCTAAAACTGCTCTTTAAAAAAAAATGAAGTCCTTTAAAAAAAAAAATCACTTTGAATTTGCCTTCAAATTCCTTATCTGTAGAAGGGAGAAAATAATATTACGGATTTCATAGGATTGTTGTGATGACGAAATGAGACATTTAAGCCACTAAGTACTCCATGAACGCTTATTAACATCTACCACAGATCGCTCTCCCTATCACAGTACAGATGAACACAGAATTATCACAAGAAAAGCAAAAACTGCCCACAAGTGTGTAAGACAAGAGATTGCTCACATCCTTGAATATATTTTGGAGCACACTGGTCAAATTACTGAAGAAAAAAAGGGAGAAAAGTTAAATCTACCCCCCAAAAAAGAGCTTTAGAAAAGTGATAGGGATGAAGAGACTTGTTAACCAGAAAAAAAGGAAAACTTTTTAAAAAGATGCTTAAGCTTGAGCATAAATATACTCTTGCAGAAAACTATTGAATATTCAACTACTAGAGTCCAAGGTGTATGAAAGGGCCAGGAGATTAATTAATAAAACCCACTGTGAAAAATATGAAGTCTGAGTTGGTAAGTTTCTATGAGTCAGATAGCTGACTGGGTGCAGGAGAAAAGGAATCTCCAAGATGTAAAATAATACCTTGCACACTCAACACTTCACAGTTTACAAAGCACTTCCATATGTTTGGGTCTTCATTTTATTCTGACCTATACAACATCCTCATGAGTGAAACAGAACAGATACTGGCATCTTGACTTTAAAGATGATGAAAATGGCAATCCAGGAATATAAATAACTTTCTGAAAGTCATACTGGAGCTGCTGGGATGAGGCTACTCAACTGTTTACTGAGCAGCTATTTTATATGAGGCAGGAATTGTTCTGAGAACTGAGGACAGAAACATGAATCAGAGGATCTCCATCTGGCTGTAATTCATAATCCAGAAAGGAACTAAGAGGATTCAAACTCCAGGCCTGTGATAAATAGCTTTTATCTGCCCTTCCAGAATAACCCTCTAATCTCTCACCCTTCTCTGTTCCGAATGAGCCACCTCTTCAGGCTCTTTGTCCACTAGTTCTCATTTGAGATTAACCATTAGGGAGCTCTAAAGGGACTTTAGGGGAGAAAGTAGGAAGAAGTCGGGATACTGATTCTCTAATACCCATCTGTGTGGTCATCTAAGGATGTCCATGACCCTTAGATGAAGGCCACATCTCTTCTCAAGACAACTCTGTTTGTAGAGTCTAGTAACTGCTCTCTCCCCTCCCCCCTTTCAGGTCCAGCGGTGGTAAAAATTTTCCAATTACTGGTCCCTGTGGTCCTCTTATACCCCACTCGTAACTGACATTATTCTAATTTGAGCATTCCATCAGTTTTCTATTGGGGTCCTAAATGATACAATCACTGGTGTTGGAAGTGGCCATAACAAACAGCACCCCAAATGGTATTTAATTGGGTTTTTCATATATTTGAAGAATGGGGAAATAGCACACTGGTTACCCATAAGTGGGATGCATTTTATAGTGATGCCCAGAACATAAAAGCACTCTGTAAGGTCTGGGCTATGTTGCAAGCCTTCCTGTCATTTGGTTCTTATGACCCAGCAGACCATAAAAGGTAAAAGCACTCTGCAAGGTCTGGGCCATGTCGCAAGCCTTCCTGTCATTTGGTTCTTATGAACCAGCGGACCAGTGAAATTAGAAGTCTATGGCAGACAGAGATGCTGAAAGGAGGCTTTGGAAGCCCTGGTGAGAGAATCACAGTGCAAACCCCTAAGATGTTAGAGTAGAGCCATGTCTTCCTTTGCCACTAACTATTCCCTTTTTCAAGGTGTCCCTTGCTCCTGGATCCTTACGGAGACTTATCTCATGCCCGTGGGATAGTAAGTGGCCATGAGATCATGCCCAACATGAACTGGATGTTATCTGGGTCAGCAAGTCATAAAATCAGCTGTTCACAGCAGCATTCCATTATTAAATTATATATGTAAGAACAGGCCACACCAGCCTTAGGAAATACAAACAAACTGCAATGGCAGGAGATTCAGACCTCTGTAGTATATGAGCCTGATGTTTCTCTTCTTTTCCCTCAACAACAGTAAGGCTTCATGGATAGCTCCCTAAAGCCAGTAAACTTTGGGGACATCTGTAAGTGTGCCAGCACCAGACAGCTATACTATCTTTCTCAAAATGAACTCAAAATACATTGATAAGGGAAAATTCTCTACATAGGCAAAACTTTTAGGTGCAGTGTTAAACTTCATGTAAAAGAAATGACTGAGATATAGATCTGTACTAACTGGTGGGTGGGTGCTAGAAAGTTGGCTTGGTGGTCAGAAACTTCCAAAAACCTAAACTGGACATTGGTGGCAAGGAGATCTGGACAAAAATATACAGATGGACCTCTTATAAAAGGCATAGAGTGTGAAGATACTTCTATTCTGTTAAATCTCATAAAAGACTGTCACAGAGAGAAGTCTCCATGGTAAAGTGAACAAGAAGATCTAACTGTAAACATCAGTTGGTATCTTTCAACCATCCCAATGTTGGTTCAATGGGCCCATAAACAAAGGTGTCAGAATAGTGGAGATGGTGACTATTCACAGCTCAGCATTCTCTTCTTCTAGCCAGGGTTGATCTGGCTTGCACCAAAGAAGATCCAACCTGTCAAAAACCAGGATTGATGCTGGATCTCCAAAAAGGCATCATCACCCAATGGAATGGGAAGGCCCACCTGCTATAGGCAGAGGTAGGATGATTATATTGATGATACCACCCATCATAAGGGGGTACTCTTTGGACTCACAAAGATAGATCTATGTAATATGTCTTCCCTGCTTGCAGTTTCTGCTAGAATCATCATTCATAGATTTATAGTATGCCTGACATATAGCCAAAATAACCTATATAAATTGTCTCCAAGCCATTCTGCAGCAAAGCAAATGAGACAATCAGCTCAATCCTTAGAATTCACATGTCATAGTACTTTCCCGTTCATATAAGAAACTAGCCTGATAGAATTATGGAATGCCCTAGTGAAGGCTCAGCTAAGGTGTAAGCCAAGAGATGAAAGCCTGAGAGACTGGAACTCTGCCCACAGGGTGTAGATATGTGCCTTACACCAGCAGGCAAATATATGGAACTACCACTGCCATAGGGATGCACAGAGCCAGTGGAAATTAGGGTGGACCCTTTCATGTTTATACCTAATAACTCACCTGGAGGATTCTTGCTTTCTGTCCCTAATATCATAGATTTAGTGAGTTTGAAGGTCCTAATGTCCAAGGGAATAATTCGTCCACCAGAAAACTGGTCATTTTCTGGTTCATTGAAAGTGGAGATTAACCCTAGGAAATTCAATTTTCTTTTCATCTGTAAACCATTGGTAGATGAGGAAAGTCACTATATTGCCCAGGATAATGGCACCCAATGATCAGGAAAACCGAGTTTCTGCTACAGAATAAAGATAAGAACAATGTCTGAAACTCAGGAAAATTAGTGGGGCACTTCTTAATACACCCCTTTCAATGGTCCTTGTCAAGGAAGAAGAGCAACAACCCAGTGAAGACCAGACCACCAAGGACTCAGATCTGGCAGGAATCAAGGTCTGGATCACCTCACCTGAAAAGGACCTTACCAGTCAAGGTGGTATCAGACAGTAAGGTAAATACAAAAAGGTTTAGTGGAAGGAGGCAGCTATAATTACTGGCTTAGGTCTTAAAACCACCTACAGAAGCTAAGATCAGCTATAATTTAAATTTATATTCTTTAATTACATCTCTTCTCCCTACCTCCAACCGCTGGTATTTCATATGAAGAATACTGGTGGCAGCCAACATTTTAGTTCTAGATTACGTGTTACTGAATTGCTATCACACAGGAATGATATAACCACACAGTAGTGGATGGGGATTTATCCAGTCTCTGTGCTTGGGGACATGCATTTTTCACCCAGATGAAGGGCAAGAGTGAAGGCTGACAGAAAACAAAGGGGTAGAGTATACCAGATATCTTTCATTTCCCCTTCCCCCTTCTAGATCTACTTTCTACCCTTCTTTTTCCAATTCTCTGCTCTAGCAGACCAGGATCAACTGTGTCAAAGGCTTCCATGCTCTAGCTTCTAGTTGGTTCCAGACAAAGAACTCTACCATAAAACTGGAGGGAAAGAGAGGAAGACCAAGGTACTTATTCCCTGAGCTCTTTATTTGAGGGGTAATTTGAGCTTGTCCCTAATTAAAGATCACCATTCAACGTACAGTGTTTTTCTGTACAGAGTACCTCCTAGGTTCCAGTAACTTCTTCCTTCCCTTTCCCTTTGATTATTCTTAGCTTGGTAAGATTACTCATAGCTCCACTATTTCAAGTCCCAGTTTTATTACATTCTCCCTTTGTGGCTCACTTATACCTTGCTCAGAGTTTTGTAAATTGTCCCTTTCCTATTTATTACTTATCCTTATTTAAATGTGCCAACTCATTCTGGAAAGAACATGACTGATTTAAAGTCTAATGCTCTTTCCACACAGAATGCTCACAGACTCTATATGTACCATCAAATATATTTTAATGGGAATAATTACAAAAAGGATTAAATAAATATAAAGATACCATAAAGAGTTAAAGGTACCATACAAATGTAAAATTTTAGGGGTGCTGGGGTGGCTCTGTCAGTTAAGTGTCAGACTATTGATTTCAGCTCAGGTCATGATCTCAGAGTCCTGAGATCAAGACCCACATCAGGCTCCACACTGGGGTGGAGCCAGCTTATGATTCTTTCTCTCCCTCTCTCTCTCTCCCCACCCCCTAAAAATACAAAATAAAAATAAATTTTAAAATAGCAAATGTAAAATTTTAATGGGCTTTGCTTTTATGACTGTATTTTCTAGTAATCTTGATGTACTTTACAGCTAGTGGTTCCTTTGTCCCTCCTCTGGCCCAGAACAGTCAGTCTCAAATCACTATAACCAAAATGAAACTTCATATAAGAAAGAAGAAATCATTTTTATCTTTAATGTATGCAACCAAACATAATTCAAATGCACTTAGTTGCTAGTCTTTTGGTTTTAGGAAAATCTCATAACTATTTCCAAAACTCCCCTCACTAATGAAAATAACCATTAACAGGAAAATAACAATTTCTAGACACCTTGAAAATGATTTCTTTTCCCTCCATCCCTTCAGTGGAATGTGAGTAAAGTTGTTTTGGTCTTTAGGAGTTGAAATAATTGCCTTTCATTTTCAGCCTGGGACTATATCATTTTACTGTCTTAAAAAAAATTACTTAGGAGAAATCTGACAGGTTTTCAAGAAATATGCTACTATTTTGCCAATGGAACTTAAAGTATACACTAATTAAGCATTTGCAGTTATCCTAATGGACCATTTACACCACTCTAAAAGGTTGCCTACTGCTAATACAGATGGGGATAGCATTACTGCTCTCTGAGACGTTTGGGAAGCAAGATATCATTTCTTACAAAAAAGCCTGTATAATGCGCACCCTAGCCCACACAACTCTCGTAGCTACTGAGAAGTCTTAAAGGGAGTCAGGAGGCACCAGGAAACTGGTTAAGTTCTAATGTAAGCTGGAGAATGTTGCTAGGCTCTTGAAAAGTGGTTTCCCCAAATCCAGGAGTACCTTTGTTGCTCAGCATCAGAATAGTTCAGACAAGGGAATAGGGGTAGGACTGGATGTAGTAGAGGAACCAGCCCCCTGTGGGAGCTGCCCATTGTGTAATTACCATTTGATGGGAAATTATGTCAAAAGAATTGAAATGCAGATGGTCCCACCCAATGTAATACAAATGAGTGATTAACCAGCCTTCAAAAGATTAAGGAGAGCTCTGGGATTGGCAGAGAAGATCTAGAAATGCAAGCCCCTTAGGGCAAGAAGCTTGGGAAAAGTGAAGAGACAAGAAAGGAGAGGGATGAGAACAAGGGCTAACTGCTGTCACTGTGACCAAGCAGGTAACTAGGACCCTAGAGGAGATGTTAAGAAATAGGCAATCAACCTGTGGTAGAAAGGAAAATAAGCACCAGAGTTAGAAATCAAAAGCTGCTCTCTTCTGTACCTCAGTAGTTCAGAAAAAGAGAGGCTATCTTTACTTCATATTTGGAAAGTGAGGAGTGAGAATGCACAGGAGATAGGGGTAGCAGGACCTCCTTCCCTTTTAAATACATCACTATGACACTCTGAAGATCTGCTCACTAGTTTAAGAAGTTTTATAGTGCGGAACTGAGCAGGGAAGACACAGGGCATACTCACTGGCCCAGAACGGTAATCATAACAACATTAGTAGTACAAGTTATTTACTCTTCCCAACAACCCTAGGTGGTTACTGTTCCCATCTTACAGATGAGGGAGCTGAGGCATGAAGAGGTTAAATAACACTCCTGAAATTATACCTCTAGAAAGGAGGAGAGACAGTGATGAGGGAACAGAAGGCTGGCTGAGAACAAAGCAAAAGCTGGCACCCAGCAGCCTTCTCCCATCCCCCACTCCTGGATGGGACATATGTGACATTCTTTAAGAATCTCCCAACTATTCTTAATAATTTGCTAAAAAGGACAGAATGACCTTGGCAAAGGCAAGGCCTCCAGCAAAGCCTCTGGTGTCCAGTATCTTGTAGGCCCTCTTTAGCATATGAAAGTTCTATTGAAACCTCCCTTTCCCTTACTTCCTCCACCCCCATGGTACAGAACCTTCTACCTCTCCCAACCCCAGGGCAGCAGCTCTTTCTGCCCATGGGTCCTGTCCCCATTTAATAATCCACCATTTTGCACCAAAGATGTCTCAAGAATTCTTTCTTGGTCATCGGCTCCGGACCTCACCCCACCGAACCTCACTTATATTCTAGAAATTCAACAGGATTTAACACCTGTGCCAAATCACACCCCTGCTCTAGGAGATGTGGAATTTTATCTTCTTTCTTGTTCACCTCCGTATCCAGCCCTGCTGCAGGCATTCTGAACATTTTAGGCTGAAGAAATGAAGGTGTAATAATAGTAAAATACATGTTCTCTCATGATAAGCTCACAAGTCGTTGTCATGTGAAGAATCTATTCCAATGTGTCCAAAGAACAAACACATGGACACTTGCATACAACGTTGAGAAGAGTGTGCACAAAAGAATGTTCATTCATCAATGCTTATTTGGTTCATCTACACTAAAAAACTGGACAAGTGCAGAAGTGTTTCTGTTGTCTTTTGTTTCCTTGCCAATTCTTTGTGACTAAAAGTTGTGGAGCTGGATCAAAGGCTCCTGGAGGACAGGATTTGCTTTCATTTCAGCCCAGAGTTCAACATTAGTAGGTGTTCAGTAAGTGTGTTCTTTAAATAAATGATGGGGAGTGGGGTCTTGTTTTGCTAAACCGAGTAGA
>RCUC01114231.1:0-32435 GCA_003697995.1 Taxidea taxus jeffersonii | reverse complement strand
AAAAAAAAAAAAAAGCCCATCTGAAACCAGTATAACACTAACTGGAATTAAAATAAAAAGCCAAAAAAATAAAAATACAATTATTACACACACAAACACACACACACAAGAAGGCTGAGTGGAGGAGGCAGCTAGTTGAAGGAATATTGTTATGAGAAACCATTGTGAGATAAGTAATTATACTAGAAAAATAGAAAGGATCCTAATGAGATTTTAGTGATTTATCTAAGCCAGACTTTATCAACTGATTGAATATTCAACACTGTTATAGAGAAGTCAGAGAAACTTGACAGGTTTTCTCTGGTTGACTGGAAGAGTGGTGATGCCTTTCCAAAACAGAAAAGGGAGGTGAATTGAAGGGGAAAGGGGCTTCTACTCATGTAAAGAGTGGGCACAGAACATCCCACTCTTACCTACAGTGACAAACTGGATGATCTTCAAAACCCTAATTTCTCTGAGCCCATCAGAGAGCTCAGATTGCAAAGCAGCCAAGTAACATAAATTCCAAAGACTTGCACACCTCATTGCCCCAGAGAATGGGTCATTAATTTGACCTTTGGCAGATCATGAGAGAAAGAAATGGCTGACATAAAAGTGGGTAAGAAGAAATCGACTAACGTTTTAACTGATTGTTAAAGACTCAGTATGAACTAGTTGGGAGGCCCCAGATGAAAGGGAAGTTTATACATGCTTGCAGATGCATTTTCCAGGAATTCCACAGAATACTCACTGTGAAAACTGGTGGCAAGGCAGAAACTTGAGAAGTCATTTTGGTGGTGAAGAGGTGAAAGAGGTAATTTATGGGACCTGGGGGATAGGTCAAAGCCCCTCTCAGTTATTCAGACTCCTTTAAGCCTCAAACCAGTGAGGGAGGACAGAAAGCCTTATTTCATAAATTTCTGGGAGCAGATGAGAAGCAGACCTTTCTGTTTCTGGAGGGAAGAATCCTCTGGTACACAGGGCCTATCTAATATTGAGGCTGGACAGGGACAACTGAAGATCCTACTTGCCCTATCACCAAGTAACAGACAAAAGCTTTTATGGCTGGGGAAAGGTGAAGAATATAGATCCCTGTGTGGTAGAGGTATCCAGAAATGGTTGAAAGCTGAGAGGAAAACATAAATTGAGAAAAACAAAAATTAAAATTACGGCAGATATTTTACCAGAAATGGTGTAAGCCAGAAGACAATGGAGCAGCACTTCTAAAGTCCTAAAAGGAAGAAAAAAAAGTCAACCCAAATAATATAACCAGCAAAAATATCTTTCAGAAATGAATGTGAAATAGAGAACTTTTCAGAATAAGAGCTGAGAAAATTCATTGTCAGCAGACCTGTGCTGCAACAAATGTAAATTTCTTTAGGCAGAAGTATTGTGATACCTGACAGAAACTTGCAGGTCTTCACAAAGAAACAAACAGGCCAGAATGGTTTAAAAACAAAAAAGTAAACATAAAAGTTTTTATTTTCATCACTTTAAGAGATAATTTACTATCTAAACAGGAGACCACCCAGCCTTTTCAGCAAAGGGCTAGACAGTATATATTTTAGCTACTCAACTCTGCCCTTGTAGTGTCAGATCAGCCATATAAATCAAACTACCTTGACTTCCTGGAAAACTTTATTTGCAGAAAAGAGGGGGCATGTCCTTGTTTGCTGATCTCTGATCTAAGGAAAAATAGCTTATAGCACATGAAAATTAAAATATATGACAAAACAGTGAAGTTTTTAACAAAAAAATACTATAGAATTGAAAATAGCTTATAACATAAATATATAAAAATATAAACTATCAGTATAATAGTTTCTCATGTATATAGAAAAAAATATATAAAATAGAAAATTAGTTTATAACATATGAAATTAGAATATATGACAAAACTGAAGTTTTTAACAAAACTTTTTTTTATTATGTTCAGTTTGCCAGTATATAGTACATCATTATTTTAACAAAAACTTTTTTTAAAAACAAAAAAATTACAACAGAGTTGAAAATAAAACTTATAAGATCCTTATATCACAGATCTTAATATTATATGAAGTAGACTGTGATCATTTAAAAATGCATATCATAAAACTTAGGAGACCTACTAAAAAGCACAGAAAGATTTAGCTAATAAGCAAATAGTGGAAATACAGTTGAATCTTAAGAATTAATCTAAAAGGGGCGCCTGGGTGGCTCAGTGGGTTAAGCCTCTGCTTTCGGCTCAGGTCATGATCTCAGGGTCCTGGGATCGAGCCCCGCATCGGGCTCTCTGCTTGGCAGGGAGTCTGCTTCCCCCTCTCTCTCTGTCTGCCTCTCTGCCTACTTGTGATCTCTCTCTGTGTCAAATAAATAAATCTTAAAAAAAAAAAAAAAAGAATTAATCTAAAAGAAGTAAGGAAAAGAGAAAAAAGGACAAAGAATAAATCAACAAATAAAAAACAACCAACAAGATAGTAGATTTGAATCTATATCTTTTATTACATTAAATGTAAATCATTTAGGCCTTAAGATAAGTCTCAGACATTTAATAACACTTAAATCATGCAAAGTATATTCTTTGACCTCGGTGGCATTAAACTAAAACTCAGTAAAAGATACTGGAAAATCCTCAAATATTTGGGAATTAAACAGCCTTCTGAATAATGCATAAATCAAAGAAACAAGTTACAGGAAATTAGAAGCTATTTTGAATTGAGTGAAAATGGAATTACAACTTACTAAAATTTGTAGAATGCAGTTAAAAGTAGTATTTTGAAGGAAACTTTTATTTATTTATTTATAGATTTATTTACGAGGAGGGGAGAGAGAATGCACATGAGTGGGAGGGACAGAGTGAGAGGGAGCAAGAATCCCAAGCAGACTCTGTGCTGAGCATGGAACCCGATCTCATGTCCCTGAGATCATGACCTGAACCAAAACAAACGGTCGGGTGCTTAACCAACTGCACCCCTCACGTTCCTTCCCTTGAAGGAGGCTTATAAAAGCTAGATAAAAA
This sequence comes from Taxidea taxus jeffersonii, assembly GCA_003697995.1. NCBI lineage: Eukaryota > Metazoa > Chordata > Mammalia > Carnivora > Mustelidae > Taxidea > Taxidea taxus. The sequence continues at coordinate 29,458 of RCUC01114231.1, read as the reverse complement.
AGAGCAAATTAAACCTCAATCATTCAGAAGAAGAAAATGACGAGAAATAAATGAAATGGAAAACAGTAAATGAAACCAAGAGTTGGTCCTTTGAAAAGATTAATTAATTGGAATATGTTTAACCACACTGACCAAGAAAAACAAAAAACTACCAAAATCAAGAATGAAAGGGAGAATATCATTACAAATCCTATAGACTTTAGTGTAAGTGAATATTAGAAAAACTTTATGCCCATAAGTTTTATTTATTTTTTTTAAAGATTTTATTTATTTATTAGAGAGAGAGAGAGAGAGAGCGAGCACAGGCAGACAGAGAGGCAGGCAGAGGGAGAAGCAGGCTCCCTGCCGAGCAAGGAGCCCGATGTGGGACTCGATCCCAGGACGCTGGGATCATGACCTGAGCCGAAGGCAGCCGCTTAACCAACTGAGCCACCCAGGCGTCCCATGCCCATAAGTTTTAAAAGAAGATAATAGAGCTGGTTTACTCAGGACATAAAGCATCAGTTTAAGATGTGCTCAGTTTAGGTTATGATAGAGAGCTAGATAAAAACATCTAGAATCAGAGGGCGGTTCATGTCAGAAGGTCAGGAAAGAGGTTGAAGAAGAAAACAACAGGCTTTGATTTTGATAGATTTTAAGAGTTTTAACCAAACTCTTACTATAAATTAAGGCAGCTAAATATTTTATTTTCTTGTATGTAGAGAATATTGTGTTCCAGTTTTTATGTGGTAGTCTTTTACACAATTGTAAATTAAAACTCTTTAACCTCTCTTTTGTAAATGGTGTTAAAAGGGATCATATATTATCTAGTCTTATTTCTCTGCCTCATACGATTGTCTTAGCTAGAACTCATCCCTGCATACTGTCTTGAAGATCTGCTTAGATTCCATTGCTATAATCTTTGGATAAATTTTTTGCCATGTATTATTTTCCTTAATGGTCAAAAAATTCGTTCTTGTTTCTGCCTTCAATCACCATAGTTTTCTATGGACTTACATCTCAACCTCTTATTTTATCTACTTAAAGATAGTGTTTATTCCCTTATTATCTACTTAAAGATAGTGTTTATTCCCTTATTGTTTTTTCCTTCTTACCATTCCCAGGTATTTAAATTATTTCTAATAGAACCTCGTCTGTCCTGCTGATTTAAAAAAATCTTCTGTTTAATCCCATCCTTGCGCACATCGAAAACACATGGTGGCCTATAAGAATCTGAGAAAAGAAACTTATATAGCAGAAATAGCATTTTATAATATTTGAATGTGTGAAAAAGTAGAATCACAAATCCGTGTGGATTGAAAGATTCCTACATTACATGATATGTGGACAATTGATAATTTGTAAAGAATTAAATCATGGGGGCACCTGGGTGGCTCAGTGGGCTAAAGCCTCTGTCTTCAGCTCAGGTCGTGATCCCAGGGTCCTGGGATCAAGCCCCACATTAGGCTCTCCGCTCAGCATGGAGCCTGCTTCCTTCTCTCTCTCTGCCTGCCTCTCTGCCTACTTGTGATCTCTGTCAAATAAATAAAAATAAAATCTTTAAAAATAAAAGAGAGAATTAAATTGTGTATTACTTAGGTGTCAAAATAAAGAGTTAAATTTTTAATTGAATCCATAAAAATGTTGAAAGATGGTAGAAGAGTATTGCCATTTTACATATGAAAGAAGTAAGAGAGGATACACATGGAAAATTAGTATTTTAGGGCATAAAAATTTAATTCTTCTGTATATAGAGTATGATAAATACCTTAACTAAATTAAAGAGGAGACGAGGTAGGGAAGAAATTTAATATTCTGAATATATAAGTGTGCACACAAATGGATATGATAAAATAACATAAGGATACAGTTCACAACCAGCAAAGATAATTTTTAAATGTTCCATTTCACAATCAGAGATACAAGATTAAGGCAGTGAGATGTCATTTTTGCCTAATGAAGATTTTATCTTTTTATGAACATTACTTTGTAATGGGTGGTTAGGGTGTGGTTAGGGTTGTGCCTTTCTGTCTCTCAGTGAAAATACAAATTATTACATCACTTACTAAAACCATTTTGACAATTATATGTTAAAAATTACTCAATCTATTAATCTTTTGGGGTTTTTTTCTAAGGAAAAAATCAAAATTTGGACCGACTGTTGATATCAGCATTTATAATATAAAAAGAAAAAGATGGGGATAAATAGAGAAAGAATAGGAAAGGACTTACTTGTCCCCAAATAGAGGAAATAGTTAAAATAATTATAGTACAACATTGTGATGGAAAAGTTATTTGGCCATTAAAATTTGGCCATTAAAAAGTCACTTCTTTGAACACATTTTAATGGTATCAGATTTTTAGGGTATAATGTCAAGTAGAGAAGTAAAATACAAAGCTGTATATACGGGAATCTGAATTTAGTTTAAAAAATTATATACACACATTAAGACATTCCCATACCAAAATGTTAACAGTGGTTCTCTTTGCATACTAATGTTTTTTTCAGTTTTCTAAAATAATCATATATTCCTTTTATAATCGGTAAAGGTTTTTTCATAACTTAATACTAAAGCGAACCTTTCAGTGCTGAAATTTAGAAAACACACCAAACATAATTTTGAGGACTTCCTCCCAAAAGCATCATAGATGGGAGAATTACAAACACTTCCCTTTGTAAGAGTTGGGTTGTATTACGGGAAGTAAACAGAGCAGTTTTCAGGAGAACTCACTGCTACCTCTGATTTGGTGGGACAAGTTCGAGAGGCTTGAGCAGCCTGAAGGAGGAAGGATGGAAACCTGGCCTACTTTGAGCCCCTTTCCCTTTGCATTCACTACCATTGTGAATCTCCAAGAGTAAAATAGAATGTGTGTGTATAGCATTCCCAGATCTGTTTGACCATGGAACTTGTCTTTTTTTAAGTAGACCCATTAAAATCTTAAAGAGCACAATTTGGGAAACACTGAAGTAGAGATATTCAAAGGAGGATGGATAAAATAGAGGTTGGCAAATAGTGGCCTCTATGTATATATACAGACATATATATATATATGTATATACACACACACATACACATATACACATATATGTTATAAGTAATACATATATTAATATGTATATAATATATTAGATATATTAGATAATGTGTATAATATAATTTATGTGTAATATATTACATGTAATATAACACATGTAATATATATAATGCATATAAATAGTATATATTTAATATATATACCATATATGGTATATATATATTATACACCATAGTATATATTTGTTTATACTATATACTATATAATATATTTATTTATTTACCTTTATTTATGGTAAAGTTTTATTGAGACACAGCCACACTTGATTACTGATTGTCTGTCTGATCTGTAGTTGTTTTCACACTACAATGGCAGAGATGAGTATTTAGACAGAGATCATATGACCCACCAAGCCTGAAATAATTGCTCTGGCCCTTTACAGAAGGAGCTTGCCAGACACTGGCATAAATGATAGGAATCTTTCAGCCCTGATAATTTGTGATTCTAAGTTATTTCTGGTCATCAGAAGTCTTTTCCAAGTAAAAGTTTTTAAATGGAAAAAAAAGACGGGTTAGGTGGAAAATGGCAGAAGAGAGGCCAGGAGAGTGACAAATGCAGGGATAACAGGAGAAAGTCAGACTTGGTGTGTGAATAACTAGGAAATGTGCAGTGGTGACTGACTCCAAGGAGGAGTTGTTAAGAGAACTACAGCCTGCAGAGAGTTTGCTAGCACATCTTTGTGGCTGACATCTGAGAGACACTTAAGTACTAGAAACACCACGCAGTAAAATATTGAAAGTGGAAAGAGGGACACCTGGGTGGCTCAGTAAGTTAAGCCTCCGACTCTTGGTTTCAGCTCAGATCATGATCTCAGGGTTGTAAGATTGAGCCCCAACTTGAGTCCTTCCCCCCCCCTTTTTTAAAAATTTTATTTATTTATTTGACACAGAGAGAGAGCACAAGTAGACAGAGTGGTAGACAGAGGGAGAAGGAGAAGCAGGCTTCCAACTGAACTGAGCAGAGACCTGATATGGGGCTTGATCCCAGGACCCTGAGATGAAGGCAGACACTTAACTGACTGAGCCACCCAGATGTGCCCCCCTCACAGTTGGGTTCTGTGCTCAGTGTGGCGACTGATTGTACTTCTCCCTCCCCCTTTATTCCTTCCCCCCGCTCATGTGTGTGTCTCTTTCTTTCTCAAATAAATAAAATCTTAAAAAGTGGAGAGAAATCTCTTGTGATGGTGTTTACCTTCATGCATCTGGTTTAAAAGTAATATCGAAAGTATTTTAGCATCTTTGAGACCAAGTCTTATTTTTAGAGGGAATTTTCTGATTTCTAGTGGGTATTGGCTATAAAATGGCCATCAGCCTGTTGGCTAGTATTTGATTGTAAAAAGGTACTTTGGAACACCCAATATTGGCCCGTGATATAATTTGGATGGCATAGTTTTACCTTTGAATATAAAATGAAATTTTGTAATTATAGTCAAATAAAATACTGTTCTTAGTGTCTTATGTAAGCAACAACACTAGGAAGCAAAATTTGTAATTGGGAAGTAGAATTTGAGAATGAGTATGTTTCAAACGTACTTTCTCTTTATTCCTCCAGCTTTATTGAGATACAACCAACATTTAACATTGTGTAAGTTTAAGGTGTACATATTATAAAACGTTTAGCACAGTAAGGTTAGTTAACACATTCTTTACCCTCACATAATCAGCATTTTGTTATTGTTATGTTAACATGGCGAGTTCAGCTCTCCTACAACTTGTAGTTACATGGTAGAGTATTGTTTGCAGAGGCACATTTCATCCTCAGACCTTAGTTCTTTGTAAGTGGAATTTTGTACCCTTTGACCAGCATCTCCCGATATCCCTCACCCTTCAGTCCCTTGTAATCGTTATTGTACTGTTTCTAGGATTTCAGTGTCAAACACAACTTCCTTAAAATATTAAAAATGCTATTTCTAATATTTACTTTTATGCATTTCTAGGAATAGCAGCTCTTAATTTTAAAGATCTTGTAGTTTTAAAAATATTTAACAATAACAGTATTTTTATTTGCTGCCAGTTAATTAATAGTATCTGTCACTTTGTGCTAAAATACTTTCTCTTATAAGTGTTTACTGGATGATTTTTTTAAGTATTGGCATTCTAAATTACTGCAGTTAAGAGTAGTAAGAATTAAGTAAAATGTGTTTTGTTCATAACTTTTTTTTAGCCTTTCCTCCTATCACTTTGAATTTAAAAATAGATTCCAGAATTATCTTGTAAGATTTAAATTTAAAAACATAAAAGAGTTTTTTTTCTTTGTACATTCATTCATATCAAGCCTGATATTTGGCAGTTTTTTTATTTCCAGTAAGGGAAGATGGGTTGGTGAAAAGGGAGTAACATGAACTTGTTTTTAGTAAAGGAAATTCATACTTTACCAGCTCATTAAATGACTTCTAGGATATTATGGCAGTGGTAGATAAGGATACATATTGAGGTTTACTTTTTTTTTTTTTGACAGAAATATGTCCAAAAAAGTTCCATATAATAGCTAAGGTAAATATTGAATAATAGAAGTTCTGGAATAAGTGACTAATGCCCTGGCATGATTAAAAGTTGGCTAGATAGCAGGAAATCATTAGACCTTAGTGGAATATTTTAAGTCTGAAATACTAGAATGTGTGATAGTTGGTGTTGATTTTATTTTATTTTTTGGTGTTGATTTTAATCAAAGGATAAATTCTAATCAGTTACATTGCTTTTTTATAGCAGTAATTATAACTTTAAGAAAAGTTTTAACTCAAGACAGCTATGATGGAATTTGACTTTTTTTTTTTTTTTAAGATTTTATTTATTTATTTGTCAGAGAGAGAGAGAGAGAAACGCAGGCAGAATGGCAAGCAGAGGCAGAGGGAGAAGCAGGCTCCCCGCCAAGCAAGGAGCCCAATGTGGACTCGTTCCCAGGATGCTGGGATCATGATCTGAGCCGAAGACAGCTGTTTAACCAACTGAGCCACCCAGGCGTCCCAGAATTTGACTTCTTAATCATGAATTCCATGGCTAGGAACTTTCTGTGATTGAAAATGCATCTAATATCAATGCTCGGTTCTAATTCTTGTCTCCCTTTAACTTGCTGAGTGATTGGTGCAGGTATTGAAGTGCTCTGATTTTTATTTTCTGTAAAATGAAGGATTTAGATTATATGATCTTCTTATCACTCAAATATTCTATTAAATGCAGCTGTTTTAGAAATATATGTGTTAGGGGAACCTGGGTGGCACAGTTGGTTAAGCATCTGCCTTCGGCTCAGGTCGTGATCCCATCCAGGTATCAAGACCCACGTCGAGAGTTTCCCTGCTCAGTGGGGAGCCTGCTTCTCCCTTACCCTCTGACCCACACTCGTGCTTGTTCTCTCTAGTGCTTTCTCTCTGTCAAATAAAATAAAATCTTTTTTTAAAATTTAAAAAAAGAAATATATGCATTAAATATAAGATGAATTTCAGAATGTTTTTCCTGTCTAGGTATTGAAATAGATACATTGTTTGCAGAAAGATAAAGGCATTGCCTTATCTGCCACAATGTGTGTAATGAAACAAACCTTACATTACATTAAAGATCTGAATTTTTGGCTTCATATCCCAACCCCACTATGGATGAGGTAGTTAATCTCTGTGAGTATCATTTCCCTTATCTATAAGTATAAACAGTAATCTCTGCACAGTACACCTCTAAGAGGCAAATAGAATAATAATGTTGACCTTTGAATGACCTGGGGGGGTTAAGAACACTGGCCTCCCTGTACAATCAAAAATCTGTATATAATTTGATTCCCCCAAAACTTAACTAGTAATAACCTACAGTTGGCTGGAAGCCTTTACCAGTAAGGTAAACAGTCAGTTAACACATATTTTATACATATGTGTATTTTAGACTATATTCTCAAAATAAAGTAAGCTAAAGCACAGAAACTGTTAAGAAAATAATAAGGAAGAGAAAATACACTCGTAGTACTATACTGTATTTATCAAAAAACAATTTGTGTGGAAGTGGACCTGCACAGTTCAGACCTGTGTCGTTCAAGAGCCAGCTGTATATGTAAAGCATTTTGTAAATTGTAGGTGCTCTGTAACTCTAAGGTAATAGTAATTTGAAACAATGTACAACGGCAAAGGTAATGACTGGGATTTTTTTTTTTTTTAATTTTTTTTTTAAGATTTTATTTATTTATTAGTTAGAGAGAGAGAGAGTGCGAGCATGAGCACAGGCAGACCGAGAGGCAGGCAGAGGCAGAGGGAGGAGCAGGCTCCCTGCCGAGCAAGGAGCCCGATGTGGGACTCGATCCCAGGACGCTGGGATCATGACCTGAGCTGAAGGCAGCCGCTTAACCAACTGAGCCACCCAGGCGTCCCAATGACTGGGATTTTAGTGGTCAACATTAAATTAAAATGAAGATAAAAGTTTACTTCACAAAGCAAGGTTTGAGAACTTTTTCAAGTATACAACCATAATCCATTTAATATTCAGTTAGATCATTTGGGATTGCAAAACAAGAAAAAAATCTTATGTGACCAGATTGCAAGGCATCTGAAGTGGTTTGCTTAAAACTAAACTTGCACAAAATAGTTTTAAATAAACATAACACATGTTCATTGTCAAAAGTAAGAATGTGTAATTGACTGAAATAAAAGTAGTCGTACCTTTTAACCCTTCCCTTAATCTAACTTTCTAGAGGTAACCCTCGTTAACAAACATTGTCCATGCATTCATTGAGTATTTGTTGAACAAAATTCCATATGCTATGAGATTATATATTTATTGTGCTCGGTGGTGGAGATGAAATGGGCCTGAGTCTCGGCCCTTGGAGTGCTTATGCATAGGCAGACATTGAGCAAGTAAATAAATAAACAAAGGAATTGTAGATTTTACGTCTACTTAAAAGAAATGGAAAGAATGGGCTGATAAAGAATTATTGAGTTAAACAGGATAGGTGGAGAAGGCCTTTCCTTTTTTTTTTTGACTGTGCCACCCAGGCACCCTGGGGTCTTGTTTTATTTTTTATTTTTTATAATTAATTATTTTTATTAACATATAACGTATTATTAGCCCCAGGGGTACAGGTCTGTGAATCCCCAGGTTTACACACTTCACAGCACTCACCATAGCACACACCTTCCGCAATGTCCATAACCCAACCACCCTCTCCCTACCCTCCTCCCCCCAGCAACCCTCAGTTTGTTTTGTGAGATTAAGAGTCTCTTATGGTTTGTCTCCCTCCGGATCCCATCTTGTTTCATTTTAGAGAAGGCCTTTCTGATGGAGTATGTCAGTTGCGACCTGAACCTTAGAAGAAGCCTGTGTGTGTGAATTTTATATACTCACACGTGCATAGACACACATCATGTATAACCTTTTCATTTGCAGATGTGAAATCATATTTTTCTGTGACTTTACTGAACAGTGTTTTCTGGACATGCTGTTACTCACTGGTTTACCTTTTTTTCTTTCTTTTTTTTTTACCTGCCCTATTACCATCAGACTGGAGTATGAGGAGACTTATGTTTTTGTGTTCTTGATGGCAGTGTAAATTTTTTTGAAATGCAACTTAATAATTTAGAATTCACATACCCATTCATCAAATAACCCTATTTATAATAATTTACCTTGCATGTATAGCTACCAAATATTTAAAGATATTTGTGTTAGACTAGAATAAATCTGGAGACAGTGTGGTCCATGCAGTTAATAAGGGGGCTGATTAAATAACACAAATACAATGGAACACTAGGTAGCTATTAAAAAATAAAGTAGGTTGATGTAAATACAGTAGATGTGGAAAAATATCTGAGTTACATTACTAAAGCAAGTTGCAGAAAAGTTTATGTAGTCTGATTTCATTTATGGAACAGTTAAGACAGAAGGATAAACAATTGATCCTTGAACAATACCTGTGAACGAGAGCTAGGGGCACCAACCCCCATGCAGTCAAAAATCTGCCTATAGGGATACCTGGGTGGTTGTCATTAACCATGTGCCTTCGGCTCAGGTCATGACCCTGGGATTCTGGGATCAAGCCCCACGTTGGGCTCCTTGCTTCTCCTTCTCCCACTCCCCCCTGCTTGTATTCCCTCTCTTGCTGTGTCTCTTTCTGTCAAATAAGTAAGTAAGTAAGTAAATAAATAAATAAATAAAATCTTTTTAAAAAATCTGCCTATAACTTTTGATTCCCTGAAAATTTTACTAAGCATGCGAACCATGAGATTACCTTTTACTACAGTAAACAATTTGCTGGAGAGTGAACTGCTTATGCAGAGGTGGTTGGTGTCACACAGGGATGATTAGCTTCACACGAGGTTTTAAGTGGATACTTGCAACACCTTAGCTCACCACAGTGGCAACAGAGGTGGCTACAAAATTATTATAATAATTTAAAATTATAATTATTATAATGTACTATAGTACTGTATGTCCTATAGTTAATTTTATATAGTTAAGATTTAATACTGTCTTTACATTTGCTTACATTTCTCTCAACTGTAAATGGCACCATGAATAAGTTTTGATAAATTTTAACTTTGTGTATTTTAAATTTGTGTATATTTAATGGTAGTTAATGACAAAATAGGCTAGTATTTACATATATGTTATGTATTCATGACATATACCTAGCTTTTTCTTAATTTTTTTGGTATTTCTAGGCTGGGAAGTTCATCTGTGAATTTTTTCAAATTGTTGCAAATCTCCAAAAACCTCTAATATCTTTATTGGAAAAAAAAATCCACATATTAAGTGAACCATGCATTTCCAACCTCTGTTGTTCAAGGATCTACTGTTGGTGTATATATGCTTGTATGTTTAACAAAATTTTATAAATCTACACAACAATCTGTTAATTGTGCTTATATCTGAGAAGTGAGATTGGAAATGCCTGAGGATAGAGAGGGAAGGACAATGTACTATAAATATTTGAAAAGTCAAATAAAATTAAATTTTTATTTAAAATTAAGAAATTTGAAATATTGCAGTCAGGTCTGTACACACAGTGATTTTTCCTTTGTTCAGGATAGTTTAAAACTTTTTGAGTTTTTATTTCTTGAAAACAAAATGGTATGGGAGAAAAAATAAATAGTTGTTTAGAGTATTGGGCAGCTATCTCCAAATAGTTTCTTGTCTTCAAATGTTGTATCTTCTATTATAGCACTTTTTTCCTGGAAGATGAATCATGTCATATAAGTGCTAGGGCAGTTAGGTGTAGTTTATTAATATATTAAAGCAAATTTGTTTTGTTAAACCAACAAGTATTTTATTGAGTGTGTGTACCGTGTAAATAGAGATTCCTGGTTACCTGGCAGAGACCCCCCTCGTACATACGCTAGATGGAGAGAGGATGTAAAAATCTTAGAGTCTGGTTAGAATGGATCTTAGAGATCCAAGTGTCTAGCTGAACCGAACACTCAGTTAACTGACTTGCCTTATATCACATTGCTAATTAGCATCAAAAGACTGATATCTTTGTTTTCAATTTCAGAATTCATCGTACCACTTTAACAAGTTTAATGTTTTTAGACAAAGATCACTTAAAGTCTCTTAATTTCAGGTGCAGTCCTTTGAGTCTACTATGGCTACACTCGTTTGACAAGTTTGGTCAGGTGTACCATTTTGCAAGGGTGACTGTGCATCTCATGTGCCTGAGATGGTCCTAGTTCATGTCTGTTGTCCCAGCATAATTACCAAAAGTGCTTTCTTGTCATCCTCAAAGTTATCTGGCAGTGGACAGTATATTCTACAGTTGTTCCAATTATTGCCAATTTATTGAATGTGAAAAGTTGTGAGAAGTACCAGGGTAGAGATTTGGATTATGAATCTAAAGAGTTGTCGTGTAAGCTGTGGTAAATGGCCGAGCACTGCTGTAATTCTGAATGGGAAGAAGTGATTGCTGTTAGATTTGACAGACAAGGATGGCTTCTCAAGAATATGGCATTTGAGCTGAGCATAGAAGGATGAGTAGGATTGTAGATTGGTCAGGTTACATAGAGATGAAAAAGGATGACATTTTGGATGTGTAAGAAGGCTCAAAGTGCATTTGAAGAATAGCAAGGAGCTGAGTTTATCAGTGTTCAGAAAGTAGGAATATAAGAATACACATCCTGGAAGGTATATGTAGACCAGATTATTTAATACCAGGGCAAAAGGTTGGGTGGGATTTGCTAGCTAGACTATCCCAGCAATTTTTAGGCACATGAAGAAACAAGTAGCACTTTGTGTACAAGTAGTACACAAGGATTAATCTATTGAAGGTGTGTTGAGTGACTTGAGAGAGGAAAGTATAAAATCTGTGATACTGATTAGAAGAATCGTGTGCCATATCAGATAGCATGTTTAAGACCCTCAACTGGTTATTGACAGTGGAAAGAAAAACTCTTTATCCTTCAGTAGCTCATACATGGTTAGATGTTCTAAAAGGAAGAGAGGACAAGATTCATAATTTTTTTGGATACTTAAGGGAGAAAAGAAGATTTCAGTCTCACACTAAATACAAGCAGAGAGATGCTCTGTATAAGCCAAAGGTTATGATCTTAGTCTACTTAGGTTAAGAAAGTTTGTCCCCATTACTGTTGAGTTATGCTGTAATGACTGATGTGTTTTTAGAGAGCTTTGGAGAGGTAGAACTATAAAATATGATTTGTTTGTTTAATGTATAACATTTCATCTTTGACAAAAGTCATAAATTTTGAGGCCAGAACTTGTGAGGCCCAGGTAATAAGTTAGTGCCCCAATTATGAATTTTGGTTTTAAGCAATTAAATAAAAGTTCAGTCAATGACCTTTCTGGACACAAAGATGGATTTAGACATTATCAGAGAGCAAGCTTGAATTTTAATTTGGTACTGTTATTTTGCTATAAAGAAAGACTCTATTATGCAGTGCTAAAACACCAGAAGGAAGATAGTATGTCTGAATATCTTTTAATTGGTAGCTATATTTAAGAGATGATTAAATTATACAATAATGTCATAGTTGGCAGAGTATCATTCGGGTCTAGAAGACATCACTGACAATCTGGCTGCTTGTAGACTTTATTTCATGTAGTTTCAGTGTTGGATCAGTGTGTTTTTCATTTTGGATTATAGTGTTATTGGTGTTGAGAATACCTTCCATTTGATGCATACTTAAGAGATCACCAGAAATTAAAAAGTATAGTATAATTTGATATGCATTTTGAGTTATGTTTCCCTATAGTGTTCACATTTTAAATGCTCTTACTGCATCATAACTACTATAATGTTGTCCTCATATGTATGCATATTTTTAAAAAACCACCTTTGTCTACCACCAGAATCACTCTCTGAGTTTCCTCGTCTACAGTGCATACCTGAGCATTGTAGACCTCAAATGATGAAAACAATGTGAAAGACTTTTCAGCTGGATTCTAGTATGATGACAAATTTCTTTAAATTTTTAGGATTCCTCCTCAGTTTAGATTCCTTTACAAATTCAAGTAGTTGTTGTTTCTTGTCAAACTTAAAAAAGACCTGGATTAAGTACTACTTGAGTTCTATCGCTTTTTATATAATCTGAGGAAATAAAAACTGCTAGAATCTGGGCTTCTGAATCTGAATCTTAAAAAATGCTAATGCTTTTTATCTCTCAAGTATGTCTTGGAAAACTAGTTATGATTAGAGTTAAGGTAAATCATTAAATACATTGGAACAAAGTCAGTTTTCTCTTTTTATTGGTCTAACTGGGTAATGAGCAAAAATATCTTTACACATTTTTGTCTTTCCTTTTTTCTGGGGTGTTATCTTGTATTGAGGAGACACCTTTTTGATTTAGGATGAAAGGAGAGAGGACTGTCCTTTTTCTGGGCTCACTGCTGTGGTAGGTGCGTCACTAGCATCTGGCACACCTTTTTTAATGAGTGCTTTTGTTGTCAGGAAAATGTCAGATGACTTCCTTAAAATTGAAACATCTCTTCTGCACACAAGAGTGGGAGGAGTATTTTGTGTTCATCTGATTTTATAACTTCCTTCAATTGTTTATATAAGTCATTTATTTAAACCAACAGTTGACTGCAAGGGCTGCTTATCAGAGCACACACCCATCCAAACTCTCCAATAGAGTGTGTTCCTCTGAGAGCAGATGAGTTCTTCTCTCCCTTGGGATTTAATTCCTCAGAGGAAGAGCTCTAACTGTGGCATGACCACGTGAAACTTTTTTTCCATTGTTTTGAAACTATTTGGATACTCAGAATTAGGTATTGGTAAATTGGTTTTTAAAAAAGGCCTTCGTAAAGTATTTTTATGAGTTTATGTTCACATTGCATTGTGCCCCTGACCAGTCTCCTAGCTGTGTAGCAGCCGTGCTGGGGGACATTTCAGGTATTTACATAGTTTGGACTTACTTCATTTTGGAGTGTGCTGCTCTCTCATGACCCTGAAAGACTTACTAAATTCATAAGCACCAGCTTCACTTGGGCCTCAGACATCTGCAAGATCCTGTTAGATTTTTCTAGTCTACTTCTTGCCCCTTTCTTGCATATCAGTTATTTTAAATCTCTACCCTCTTCAGACCCCCTATTTTACTGCCAGCACTTGACCACCTTTCTCAGTCCATTGGAATATGAGATTCTTTTTGTGCTGTAATGCATGGTCCGTTTTTTGGTGTTATGTTTGCTACATAGTACAGTAAGTGAAATGTCTGTTAGATCAAACTTGTTAGTTGTGTTTATAAATTCCTTTAGAGTCTTACCTAATTTTTGTCTGCTTAATCTGCCAATTTTTAAGAAAACCAATTTCCATGAAAGGTATGATTGCAAATTTGTTCAATTCTTGTATTTCTAACTACTTTTGCTCTGTATATTCAGAAGCTGTTAGTAATTATGACTCACTTCCCTTGTGGATTACCATGTGTCATCAAATCTAAGAAGTTAAGATGCATCCTGATTTCAGAGATTTTAAAATGTGAAAAAGTATATCATAGAATCTAGAAAACATGGTATTTATCAGCAGGAAAGATTCACTTTTCCCTGATTAATTCTTACTATCTTCAGCTATGTTTTGTTTGATATTGACATTACTATACCTACTTTCTTTTTAATGGCATTGCCTGATAAATATTTCTTTTATTTTCAAACTTTTGGTATCCTTTTGTTGACTGTAGACACTTTACACTTACTGTTTTTATGTCCTTATGAGTCCTGCCAACCCATCTTAATTGGTTTCCATTTATCAAATGTTTACTTTAAAATTTTTATGTACCTATTTAGCCACATTTTTTATTAGCAGCTTAGGGTTAACTGTGATCTCTACCACCTCACCAGATAATTAAAAACTTTGTCATGTCATGCTTTCACTGCCTTCTTCTTCAAATACTGTGCCTTTTCCCCAAATGCATTCTTTGGACTATAATTTCCACTTTCTTGGGTTTATTGTTTTAATTTACTTTGCTAGAGCATACCTGGTAGTAAACTTCTCAGAAAGGATGTGTAAAAAGTAAGTTTAAGACTCCATATCTGAAAATATATTATTAGCTCTCATATAAAGCTTCATTATCTTTTTAGTATACTCCTTGGAATCTTCTTAATAATCATCTGTTTTATTCTCTTTAAGCTTTGGGATTTCTATCTTTCATCCTTTGAATTCTGCATTTTCGTGATATGGATTATTTTCTTCCTCTACCTCCAACTCATACTATCCAGCACTAAGTGATCCTTTTGAAACAGACTTCCATCTCAGGGTGCCTGGGTGGTTCAGTTGATTAAACATCCTACTCTTAAGCTCAGCTCAGGTCTTGATCTCAGGGTCGTGAGTTCAAGCCCCATGTTACACTTAGTGTGGAGCCTACTTAAAAAAAATAAAAATAAATACACACAATAGAACACTTATGTGTTCAGTTCCAGAAAAAGTTTATGATGTTAAATATTTGACCATTTATTGCTCTTGCTGCTTGTTCTTTTATCTCCTCTTAAACTTGTCCTTTACCTGTCACCTGTACTTGAGGGTTCTGGCAAAATCCCTGAAACTACTTCGCAGTCTAATAATTTGATCTTTATTTGGGTCCAATTTTCTCTTCTGTCTATATTTTTTAATAAACTTTTAACTTTAGAATAGCTTTAGATTTATAAAAGTTACGAAGATAGTACAAAGGGTTTTTACACATTCCACACCATTTCCCCTATTATTAACATCCTACATTAGTATATTTTTTGCAGTTAATTAAACAGTATAATGTAAGCATACTATTTTGTTAACTGAAGTTCATACTTTAATCATATTTCCTTAGTTTTTATCTAATGTCCTTTTTGTATCCCATAGTCCTATCCAGAATACCACATTACATTTAGTCATCATATCTCGTTACCTCCTGTTGGCTATGATAGTTTCTCATACTTCCCTTGTTTTCGATGACCTTGACAGTTTGAAGCAGCATTGGTCAGATAATCTGTAGACTGTCCTTTTATTAAGAATTATCTGATTTTTTTCTCATGATTATACTGGGAATGTTGTTTTGAGGGAGGAGGACCAAAGAGGTAAATTTCCATTCTCATCACATGTGATGAGATCACACATTCTTGCTAACACTTCAACATGACTGACCAGTGTGGATGTTGACTCTGATCACTTGGCTGAGAGTGGTACTTCACAGGTGTCTCCACTGCGAAATGACTTCTTTTGTACTTTTCGGTATCATACACTTTGGAAGAAGTCACTGTACACAGCCTACACTTACAGAGTGGGGAGTCACACACTACTTTAGGACAGAGTATCTACATGAAGTATTTTAAATTCTTCTGTACAGGAGATTTGGCTGTTCTCTCACATATATTTATTTGGTCATTTGCTAATATTAAGGATTTTTCCATCTGTGTTCATCAGATGTATTGGTTTATAGCTTTCCGGTAATGTCTATCTGCTTTCGATATTAGGATAATGCTTTATAGAATGTGACTTAGTGTTCTTTCTGTTTCTATTTTCCCAAAGAAATTATGGGGAATTAGTATTATTTGTCTTTTGTGAAATTTACCAGTGAATTCACCAATGAAACCATCTGGGCCTGAAGCTTTCTTTATAGAAAGTTTTGAATTGGGGTGCCTGGGTGGAACATTCAGTTAAGCAAAGGACTCTTGGTTTCAGCTCAGATCATGATCTCGCAGTTGTGAGATCAACCCTGCATTGAGCTCAGCTCGGAGTCTGCTTGAGAGTCCCATTGCCTCTCCCCACCGCTCTCCCTCTCTCTCAAAAATAAATAAATCTTTTGTTTTTTTAAGTTTTAAATTATTGACTTCATTTCTTTAATAGTCATAGGGCTGTTGAAGTTACCTGTTTCTTTTTGTGTGAGTTCTCATTGTTTTTTTAAGGACTTGGTCTGTTTTATCTAAGTCATTGAAATGTGGCATAGAATTGTTTGTAGTATCCTCTTATTATCCTTTTAATGCCTGTGAGAACAAGACTGATGGCTCTGCTTTCATACCTGATATTAGTAATTTGTGGCTCTTTATTTTTTTCTTGGTGCCTGGCTAGTGTTTATCAGTTTGTTGATAATTTCAAATAAACAGCTTTTAGCCTTATTTTTTCTGTTGTTTTCCTGTTTTCACTTTCATTGATTGCTGTTCTAAGTTATATTATTTCATTTTTTTCTTCTTGACTTAGGCTTAATTTGCTCTTCTTTCTGTAGTTTCCTAAGGTAGAAACTTAGGTTACAGATTCAGATTTTCTTTTTTAATATAGGCACTAATGCTGTAAATTTTTCTCTAACCACTGCCTTTGTTATATCCCACAAAGTTTAATAAGCTTGTGCTTTCTTTTTCATTCAGTTCAAAATATTTTCTAGTTTTCTGTGTGGCTCCCCCTTTGACTGATGGATTATTTAGATGTGTATTTATTGTTAAATATTTGGGGTTTTCCATCTATATTTCTGCCACTTATTTCTAGATTAACTCCATTGTGGTCAAAGAACATACTTTTTAAATGATTTTTATCCTATTAAATTTGTTAAAATGTGTTTCATGGCCCAAATGTTGTCTCAGGGAATTCCCATGTAAGTTTATGAACAACATACATGGTGCTTTTGTTGGCTGAAATATTTGTTAAATGTCAGTGAGATCAAGGTGATTGTGATAATGCTGTTCAGGTCATCCATAGTCTTACTAATTGTCTTCCTGCTTGGTCAGGAAACAGAAAGCTGTTGAAACTCTCCAGTTACAATACTGAGTTTACCTTTTTCTGTTTGCAATTCTATCAATTTTTGCTTTATGTACTTTGGCACATCTTGGGGGGTACATATGTGTGTAGGATTGTTATATTGTCTTAGAGAATTCAACTTTTGTTAGGCAGTGCATCCTTTATCCCTGATAATCTTCCTTATTCTGAAGTTTGCTTTGTCTAAAATTAATACAGCTAACTATGCTATTTTTCTTTTGATTGGTGTTAGCATTGTATATCCTTTTTCATCCCTTTTTCTTTTTACTGAATTCATTATAATTTTTAGTCATGTAGTCTTCTAATCAAGGGGTATTTAAACTACAGCCACTATCACATGAACATCTTGGGATCTTCCTTCTCAAATTTCAGAGTTATTGTTCTAATCTGTAACAAAAAGATGTTTCTTATTCATCTGAGCCTCCTTGAACAGGGCCTAAGAAGAGAATTTGTAATTCCTGTTTACATCCCCTTCATTCCTTGAATAATATCATGTGCCGGAATTGCTCTAGCTCATGGTTTTTCATTCCAGCTTTCATTGTCTTTTACTACCACTTCCCTATCTTATCTTCTTCTGCCAGTATTCTTTTCCCAGTTTTTTTTTTTGATTACAGTAAAATACATATAACATTTACTTTCCTGACCATTTTTAAGTGTACAGTTCATTGGCATTAAGTACATTCATCTTGCGGAACTATAACTCTCAGAGACTGTCTGTCTTTTTGTGACTAGCTTATTTTACTTGGCGTAATGTCCTCAACGTTCTTCCATGTTATAGCATATGTCAGAATTCCCTACTTTTCTAAAGCTAAACAGTCTTCCAATGTATGTTTATACCATATTTTGCTTATCCTTTCATCCATCAGTGGATACTTGGGTCGCTTTCACATTTTAGTGATTGTGAATAATGCTGCTGTGAACATGGGTGTATAGTGCTTTTGGATCTAGTGGAATTGTTGGATTGTATGAATTCTACTTTTAATTATTTTGAGGAACTGTCATGCTGTTTTTCATTGCGACTGTACCATTTTACCATTTTACATTCCCACCAGCAATGCACAAGGGTCCCCTTTCCTCTGCATTCTTGCTAACACTTGTCATTTTCTGTTGTTTCAGTTGTTGTTGTTGTTTGACAGTAACCATGCTAATGGATGTAAGGTGGTCATCTCTACTTTTAAGTGGGTTTAAAATGGGTTAGCCCTGGTCATGATCCAGGGGTCCTGGGATTGTGTCCCACAATCTGGCTCCCTGCTCAGTGTGGAGCCTGCTTCTCCCTTTATCTACTATTCACCCTGCCTATGCTCCCTCCTCTTTCTCTGACAAATAAAAATAAATATTTTTTGTTATGTTAATCACCATACAGTTCATCATTAATTTTAAAAGTAAAATAAAATAAAATAATAAAATGGGCTTCTTATAGACAACACATAGTTCTTTTTTTAATCCATTCTGACCATCTGTCATTTATAGACGTATGTAGACTATTTACATTTAAACTGATTATTGATGTAGTCAGATTTGATAGCGACTGTGTTTGTAACTTTTCTTTCTGTCCACTGAATTTTTTGTTTTTTCTTTCTGCTCTCTTTTTCTGCTTTTTATGGTTTTGAGTATTTTACATGATTCTATTTCATTTTCTTAGTGTCAATTATACTTCTTTTAAAAAGTTTTTGGTGATTTCCCTAGATTTTACAAAAACATTTTTAACTTGGTTCATCTTCAGATAACACTATGCTTCCTTCCTTTAGTGTAAGTACTTTATAGCAGAATATTTCCGATTCTTCCTTCCCATTCCTCTGAATGCAGTCATCTGGTTCATTTATCCATATTACTGTTTTAAGCAGATACCTTTTAAATTTGTTAAGAATATGAAAATCAGAAGACATTTTCTTATAAAAAATTTATTTTTCATTTATTCCTTCTGTGATACTCTTTTTTTAAGTGTAGATCCAAGTTTTTGACCTATATAATATCCCTTTTGCTTGAAGAACTTTTAACCTCTTTTTTAGGACAGATCAACTAGTGGCAAATTTAGTCAGTTTTTGTTTTTCTGAGAAAGTCTATTTCTCCTTCACTCCTTTTTTTTTTTTTAAGAGAGAGCAAGGGGAAGAGCAGAGGGAAAGGGAGAAGCAGACTCCTCGCTGAGCAAGGAGCTCGACAGGGGCATCAACAGGGGGCTTGCTCCCAGGACACTGGGATCACGACCTGAGCCAAAGTCAGGAACCTAAAAACCGACTGAGCCACCGAGGCGCCTCCTCTTCACTCTTGAGGGATAGTTTTAGGATAGGGAATTAGATAGATATAGAATATAGATACAGAATTCAAAGTTGGTGGTTATTTTTTTCTTTGAACACTAAAGATTTCATTTCAGTCTCTCCTTAAGTA
The DNA here is from genome assembly GCA_003697995.1 of Taxidea taxus jeffersonii. Taxonomy (NCBI): domain Eukaryota; kingdom Metazoa; phylum Chordata; class Mammalia; order Carnivora; family Mustelidae; genus Taxidea; species Taxidea taxus. The sequence continues at coordinate 9,868 of RCUC01114231.1, read as the reverse complement.
TCTTTTTTTTTTTTTTTAAAGATTTTATTTATTTATCAGAGAGAGAGCGGGAGCGAGCACAGGCAGACAGAATGGCAGGCAGAGGCAGAGGGAGAAGCAGGCTCCCTACTGAGCAAGGAGCCTGATGTGGGACTTGATCCCAGGACGCTGGGATCATGACCTGAGCCGAAGGCAGACACTTAACCAACTGAGCCACCCAGGCGTCCCTCCTTATGTATCTTTTTGACAAGAAATTTATTATATAATCTTAACTGTTCCTCTACAAGCAAAGTGATTTTCTTTTCCCTGATGAATTCTTTCAAGAATTTCTCTTTGTCGTTGGTTTTTAGCGGTTTGAATATGATATGTTTAGGTATAATTTTTTTTTTTAACATTTATCTTATTTGGTGTTCTCTGAGTCTCCCAGAAAGGTGGTTTGGTATCTGTCATTAATTTGGGGAAGTTCTCAGCCTCCTCTTCATTATCACTTCAGATATTTTTTTCTGCTCCATTGTCTCTTTGTTCTCCTTCTGGCATTTCAGTTTGACATATGTTCTACTTTTTGAGTGTCCCAAAGTTTTTGGATGTTCTGTTTTTTGGTGGTGTTGTTTTTTTGTTTGTTCGTTTTTTTTTTCCCCTTCTTCTTTTCATTTTAGTTTGGGACCTATCTTCAGACTGACTGATTCTTTCTCAGCCATGTCAAGTCTACTACTGATGAGCCCATTGAAGGCACTCTTCTTTCCCGTTACTGTGTTTTTTATTTGAAGCGTTTTGATTTGATTCTTTGGAGTTCTGTCTCTTTGCTTATTCATCTGTTCTTATATGTTATCTACCTTTTTCATTAGAGCCCTAAGCCTATTAATCATAGTTAATTTCATATTTCCTATATCATAATTCCAGCATCTGTGTCATAAGATACTGTTCTGATGGTTGTTTCATTTCTTCAGACTGTTTGTGGTGTGTTTTTCCCTTGCCTTTTGGCATACCTTGTAATTTGTTGTTGGAAGTTAGGCATCTTGTTTCAGGTAATGGAAACTGAGGTAAATAGAGCTCTAATGTGAGGATTTATGTTAATCCAGGGAGGAACTGGTTTGTGTTTAATGTTTATTATAGCTGTAGATACCAGAGGTTTCATACTGCCCTGTTGTACTTGATTTTTTGGCCTTTCCTCTTGACTTTGGAACTTTCCTATATTCTGTTCCTCAGAGAGTGTTTCTCATAGTTCTTTCACCTGTAACCCACTGTTACTTTCCTTGAGCCCCATTGTGTGGTGTTTAAGATGCGGACAAAGAGAACTATTTTATGATTAAGTCTCAGATTTTAAATGGCCTTATGTCTCATGACTGTAACCATCACAAGTGGTAGAGCTTTTCCCCCTACTTCCTGTTCCCTTCCTTGCTGATAGTATTTCCGCTTTGTTCCTTAAAGCCCTGTCCTGTGCTGACTGTAGGTTGTTGTATTCTACCCTCTCTTTACTCACTTCCCCACCCCCGCCCACCCAACACCTCTTAAGTGAAACAAGAAACCTGTAAGTTGGAGGGTAGAACTTCCCATTCTCTAGCTGGAATAAGGTTTCAAAATGGTGCCCTAGCAAAGTCTTTTCTTCTGGAAAGTAGGCCTTTGTTATAGAAAACACCCTGGGCATTTTTCACAATTGTTACTCCCCCCACTCCCTTGTACAGGAGATCTTTTTTGGATCCTTATGGTGAGAACCTGGTGGAGTTTCTAGAAAGAAAGCCCACAAAAATATAGCATCATCAGTAAGACTGTGGCCTCCAGGAATTTCTTATTCTTACAGTAGTCCACACTCGACCTCCAGCAATTCATCAAAATTACCATTTAAGTGTTCCTGTCAGTTTATGTCTCCAGGGGCTTTGACTTCATATAAGCAGATCTTGGTTGCTGTATCTCTGTGGCTGCACTGTCTCTCCAGATTTGAGGGTGGCACTCTGACTTGTAATCTTAGTTCTCTGAAGAATACAAGAGAAGTTGTTCATTTTAAGTTTCTTTCTTTTTTAAGTTTGTCTGGCTTTTTCCTGGACAGGAATGGAGACTTTCAAGCTCTTTACATACCAGGACTGAAAACAGACATCTCTCCTGTCTATATTTTTAATTTCTAAGATCTCTAAGTGTTTTGTAAATAATGGGCTCTTCTTGTTTTATGGTATTCAGACTTTTAACGTCTTCTTTTTTCTTTTTTCCTAAGTTTTTATTTAAATTCCAGTTAACATACAGTGTAATATTAGTTTCGGGTGTACAATATAGGGATTCAACTTTTCCATACAACACTCAGTGCTCATCACAACAAGTACACTCCTTAATCCTCATCATGTATTTCACCCATCCCCTACCCATTTCCCCACCCCCAAATAAAAAGAAAAAAACTCTCAAAAACATATTTAACATCTTTTTTTTTTTTTTTTTTTAAGATTCTATGTATTTCCTTGAGAGAGAGAAAGTGCACAAGTGGCAGGGGACACAGGGAGAGGGAAAAGCAGACTCCTCTCCGAGCATGGAACCCAATGCAGAGCTTGATCCCAGGACCCTGGGATCACGACCTGAGCTGAAGGCAGATGATTAATGACTGAGCCACTCAGCCACCCCGATCTTTAACATCTTTTAAAGTTTTCTGACATTTGTTTATTCTGTTCTCTTGGTTATTATTTCTTTTATTGAATTTTGTGCCTATTTTTCATTGTGTAAATTCCAAATGCCTTAGCTTTCTAGACATATTTATCTTTATCCTTGTTTGCTTGTTATTTACCTATGTAGTCTATTCATGAAAGTTTGCCCTAAGTACTCTTTTTGGGGAAAAGGGTTTTAGGTGAAGGGTAACACCAGGGCATGTATGACTCAGTATGAGCAGAAGGTGAAACATTTGACCCAGGTATTTCGAAGATTGTTATTTACTTAATTGCCCATGTGTTTTCTCATGTCTTTAGTCTGTGGAACATGTCTGGGTTTGGTCTTATCTGCTCTTTTGAAAAAAGTTTTCTTCCAGTTTTTTAAGAAGTCCTCAACATTTTAATTTTAATGATGGCATCTTTTATTATCCAAGTATTTTTTCCTGCAATTTCAAAAGTTTTTGATTGAAGGAGAAAGTAACTTAACTAGATTTAACTGTTACCGTTGTTAATAATAAATTAATATTAATTGAACAGTTACTCTTACAGTATTCCTGAACTGAATTCCAACATGAGGAGAGGAGTCCCTCCCCGCAAACACCAGTCATTCTTGGACATCAGCAAGGGTGTTCAAGAGTTCAGCTCAACTCTGACACTGCTCAGAGACAGTATCAGATTCTACAGGTTAAGGGCTCAGTCCTACAGTACTCCTCCCCCACCTCTCCTGATACCAGCACCACCGTCAGACATCGGTCCCAAGCCCCAGGCTGTCACTTGTGCTTCTGACCATCTGGCTACAGATTACAGTTCCAGTGACCTCCTTCTTAGGTTCAATTAATTTGCTAGAGTGGCTTATGGAACCTAGGGAAACACATTTACCAGTTTACTAGAGGATATGATACAGTATATGAATCAACAACCAATGAAGACATACATAGGTCAGGGTGCCAAAGTAGCTTCTATCCTCATGGAGGTTGGGACCTGGCTTGTTGATGTGTGAGAGTTTTTTGGTTCCCCAAGTGTAGAAGCTCCCCCAGAAAGGTAAAAAAGCTGTCTTCATATTTTTTTTTAAGATTTATTTATTCTGGGGGCCCCTGGGTGGCTCATGGTTTAAGCCTCTGCCTTCAGCTCAGATCATGACATCAGGGTCCTGGAATTGAGCTCCGTGTCAGACACTCTGCTCAGCGGGGAGCCTACTTCCCCCTCTCTCTCTGCCTGCCTCTCTGCCTACTTGTGATCTCTCTCTGTCAAATAAATAAATAAAATCTTTAAAAATAAAAAATAAAAATAAATCAGTTTCTGCATCAAGGTTGTTGACTTATAAATATTTGTGTGGATTTTATTTAAATATGAATAGGGATCTGGAGCATATCTGTTTTAATCCTGCTGATGGGATTAATATTTATGAATATCTAAGAAATGGAAAGTAGTTTTAGAGCTAATTAGGTGGAGGCTGGCATCAATAAAAATATCTAAATTTACATGAAAATTTCAAGGAAATTCAAGATATTTGGGAGTCATTTGCATGCTAAATAAACATTTTGATTTCTTCTTTTAGAAGTTAAATAATGTGACTTGTGATATGGAAGATGATTCCCAAATCAAAAGTAGGCAACAGATCATTGTTTCTGACACATAAATCTAGAAGGAAAATAGCATGTATCTGCCAGGTTTTTAAAATTCATGTCACAATTTCACAAAGCAATTTGGTTGTAAACTATCTTTCTTTTTAATAGTACATAGCAATGAGACTTGTGCCCCTTAATTTTTTTTTAAAGATTTTATTTATTTATTTGATAGATAGAAATCACAAGTAGGCAGAGAGGCAGAGAGAGAGGAGGAAGCAGGCTGTCCGCAGAGCAGAGAGCCCGATGCGGGGCTTGATCCCACGACCCTGGGATCATGACCCGAGCCGAAGGCAGCGGCTTTAACCCACTGAGCCACCCAGGTGCCCCTTCGTTTTTTTTTTTAAGATTTTATTTATTTGAGGGAGATAGTGAAAGAGAGCATGGGGTTGGAGGGTGAGGGAGAAGCAGGCTCCCCACTGAGTAGGGAGCCTAATGCGGGGCTCTATCCCAGGACCCTGAGATCATGACCTAAACTAAAGGCAGAGGCTTAATCCACTGAGCCACCCAGGTGCCCCAGACTTGTGCCACTTAAACAAGTGATATATTAAGCATAGAATAGCTAAGATTTATTAGCAAGATCATTTTTTTCTGTTTTAGAAAATAATAGAATTTGAGAATTGTAAGTTTTACCTATACAACAATTGTCTTAAGAATAACCCTTACCATTTTCCAGTGGTAGGGCATTCTTTCTCATAAGACATCCCATTTTACTGTTGGATAGAGTTTTATGTTTTAAAAGTTATTCCTTACTTCATTTTTTTTTATAGGGGGTTTTCTTTCTTTCTTTTTTTTTTATTTGACAGAGATCACAAGTAGGTAGAAAGGCAGGCAGAGAGAGAGGAGGAAGCAGGCTCCCGTGAGCAGAGAGCCTGATACAGGACTCGAACCCAGGACCCTGAGATCATGACCTGAGCTGAAGGCAGAGGCTTAACCCACTGAGCCACCCAGGTTCCCCTATTCCTTACTTTAAACTGTAATGTTTTTAAAATCTCTGTTTTTTAGAGCTTCTTTCTTACCTGTACTTTGAACCTTTAGAATCTATAAAATCCTTAAGATTTTTAACACTGATTCTCATATGGGGCATCCAGCAGAATGAGATAGAGCATAGGCTGTGGGGCTATAGCTATTTCTTTATAGGAGTCTCCTGGAAGCAGATGTTTATAAAGCAGATTGTGACAGTCTAAGAGGATGCTTAAGCCTAAATCATCATCATTGTGTAGCATTATTCCTCTGCTTTGGTTTTTCTTAAGTAAATATCATTTTATTTTAAATTTCAAAATAGTCATGAAATTGTATTAGTTTGAGAAAGGGGGAAGTAATCTGTCTTTTGCTTATGCTTCTCACTTAAAAGCTTCCATGAAATATGCCTAATCTGTTGAGAGACACTATTGGGAACAACCAGTGCGCAGCTTTGAGCTCATGTAACTGCCACATATTTTTCAGTGGCTCCTTTATGTGATAGATTACTCTCAGGAGCAAACAATTCACAGCTCTTCTCACATTCTGTTAGAGTTTTTATTTTTAATAAAGTGCTATGATTAATAGCGTAATGTAATTGTTGTTTCCCCGTTGAGTGTAAATACTTCATTTGAATGTCTTTAATCTGAAGGAACAGTTGTTTTATTGGACTCTTGTTGTTTTTCTGTGCTTCTCAAGGTTTTTTTTATTGCTTTCTTTGGGCTATTTATAGTGGGAGGAGAAAATGAACTTCTCTGTCAGAATTGTGGAGTAGGGCCCAGTAGAGAAATGTTAAGGATGAATACTGACATGCTTGAACATTCATAAATATATTTTTATGATAATCTTGGAATGGTACAAGCATCTATTGCAATTCTGATTGATTTTCCAGTGGCAATTATGAAAATACTTTGTCTCTTTGGACTATGGTATTCTGATGGTATTACATTATAGATGCTTTCTGAAATGCCAGCGTGCTTTCACTAAGTTGTTCTTTGTTTTGTTGTTGTTGTTTTGGGGGGGGTTGGTTTTTAAATTTTATTTATTTTTGCAAATTAAAGTATAAGGTAAGACAAGGTAGAGAGGAATTATTGAAAAGTTGAGAAATTATGCATCTAGTTTTTACAAGAATCTGGTGCCCCACTCATCAATAGACAGTCATTCATTGTTCTTTCTCTTGAAGTGGTGATACCCTTCAGCCTGGTCATTCCCACATCCACTCTCAGGAGCCTGGCTGGGAGCAGAAGTGTAGGAAACACTTCTGTGTAACCACAGAGAAATTTTCCTTTTGTTCAGAAATCCAGAGTTTCAGGTCAGGCTTCTTTAGCACTAACCACTGAGTACTTCATTATCCCTAACCAGAAGCCGGCTACGTATATTAATAGTATAGTAGGGTAAGAATTCAATACTGATAAGAAAATTTAAAAGCTTATCTTGTGACATTGAGTATGCATCTGACTTTTATTAGAAAAATAAGTTGGGTGAAACTTTTATAAAATAGAGAAAAATAGTTCAATAGCATATGTGTTGAGTAGCATGTGTACTTACATATAAACAGACATCATTCTGGCCTTTTTTTGGCTAATAAGGGTATTATTTTTACTTTATCTTAGAATTTAGGGAGAGTTGCTTATTTTTGTATTTTTGAAAGTCTTTCTTTTTGGGGTCCCTGAGTGACTCAGTTAAGGGTCTGCCTTTGGCTCAGGTCATGATCCCAGGTGCTGAGATTGAGTTCCACATCTGGCTCCCTGCTCTGCGGGCGGCCTGCTTCTCCCTCCTCCACTCCCCCTGCTTGTGTTCCTTCTCTAGCTAGCTGTGTCTCTCTCTGTCAAACAAATAAAATCTTTAAAAACAATATTGAAAGCTCTGTTTATATGGAGACTTTTAAAAAAACTTTTCAAAATAATTTTAGAACTGCAAGTGTCACAATGAGCGGAGAGAAGAGCCTTGTAGTATACTTTTCACCCAGCTTCATCTAATGTTACCATCTTAAATAATCATGATACAATAAACAAAACTAAGAAAACTGCAAACTTTATTCTGATTTTACCAGTGTTTCCATTAATGTTTTTTTTCGGTTCCAGGATCCAGTTTTGGGTCCCACAATGCATTTAGTTGTCACGTGTCCTTAGTCTCTTTTGTCTGTGGCTGTTCTTTTGTCTTTCATGCCCTTGACACTTTGACGCTTACGAAGAGTATTGGTCAGGTATTTTGTATAATGTTCTCAATTTTCATTTTGTCTGGAATTTTCTCATGATTACATTACGTTAATGGATTACATTAAGGTTATGGATTTTTTTTTTGACAAATATTACAGAATTGATGTGCCCTTTTCAACACATCCATATCAGGGTTATATTGCACCAGTATGTCTTGTTATTTGGTAATGTCAGCTTGATCATGTGGTTAAGGTGGTGTTGGTCAGATTTCTCCCTTGTGAAGTTGTTTTTCTTTTTGTAATTAATAGATATTTTCGGAGATACAATGTGAGGCTGTGCAAATATCCTATTTTCCCTTAAACTTTTGGGGGTGAAGCTTTTTAGTTGCTGGGCTTTATTATGGAATAATTGGGTAGTCATTCTTTTCTGTTATTGTTGCTAGGACCATACCAGATAGCAATATTTGTCGGTCTTCTCAGCTGCTCAGCTTATCTGGAGAGGAATGCCTCACTCTCCTGCTTAGTGATAGGAAGCTTGGTTGCCAGCCTTCTGGAACTTGCCGAGGAGGGTGATAGGGAGTTTCACATTTCAGTATGTGGTCTTAATCTCCTTGTTGGTCACCTCTGAGCCCAGGGCCTCTCTGATTTAGTTTCTCCTGAGTATAAATCTCTTGTCCCCAGAGGTGAGGTGGAAGTTTAAGAGCTCTTAATTCCTGTCCCCCACATCATCCCTGTCTCCTGAAGTGCTCACAGTTCCTCAAGGTCATTTGGTTTGAGTCTCCTCAGTCTCTCTCTCTTGGTGTACCTGGATCAACTCTGCTCCATTAATTGTCCACTTTTTATATATATATCTTATATATATATATATTTTATTTCTTTATTTGACAGAGATCACAAGTAGGCAGAGAGGCAGGCAGAGAGAGAGGAAGGGAAGCAGGCTCCCCACTGAGCAGAGAGCCTGATGCTGGGCTCAATCCCAGGACCCTGGGATCATGACCTGAGCCGAAGGCAGAGCTTTAACCCACTGAGCCACCCAGGCGCCCCCACTTTTTTTTTTTTTTTTTGCATGTATTTTGGGTTAGGATTACAGATACCTCTTATTTTGGCCAAATGGAGTTTGTGTTCATATTTCCTGCTGTTTGGGGGTATTATAAAATGGTGTACCCAGAAATGTATTTAGCTCTCTGTCCTAAAACCAAAGCCAAAATAGGTTTTCAGAAGACTATTTGGCAACATCTCTGAAAATGCACAAACCTTTGGCTCAGCATTTCACTTCTAGGAATTCATCTTACAGAATTATTTACACATATGCACGAAGATAACATGTGCAAGAAAATTTTCAGAAACATTGTCTATAGCAGCCCAAATAAATAAATAATGGAATCAGCCTAAATGTAAGTCCTAATAAGGGGACAATTAAATAAACTGTGATATGTTTGTATTATAGACTAGTATGCAGCAGTCAGGACTAGTGAGGTTTGTTTATATCTACTGATGTGGGAAACTCTTAAAGACATATTATACCATAGAGCAGTTTGCAGAGCAGCATTTTTGGTATCATTTTATTCTCGTATTTGTGTGTGTGTATATATAAGTACATAATTGAAAAGGAAAATACTTGGAAGAATATAAGCCAACCTTTTAACAGTTGTATTTTGGGAATCATGAAAAGTAGAACTTTAATTCTTTTGCTTTGTCTACTTCTGTATTGTATAAGTTACTTCTGAACATAATAAAAAGGTGAGGACTTAAAAAAATTAATTACTTCTGTAACAGGCTTATTACATTTTGGTTTTTAAACAAAAATATGAAATAGACTACCTACAAAAGTAGCTGAACAATGACTGGTTTTCAGACAGTCTATCTCTCTCTCTCTCTCTCTTTTCTTTAATTAAAGATTTTATTTATTTATTCAACAGAGAGAGACACAGACAACAGAGTGAGAGAGGGAACACAATCAGGGGCAGAGGGAGAGGGAGGAGCAGGCTTCCCGATGAGCAGGGAGCCCAATGCAGGGCTCAGTCCTAGGACCCTGAGATCATGACCTGAGCCGAAGGCAGATGCTTAATGGCTGAGGCACCCAGGTGCCCCTAGAGTCTCTTTAAAGAATTCTGCTAGACACTCTCTCAGGTATCATTAAGGATCACCCAAATTGGGCTACTGTTTGGGAAAAGAGATTTCACGATCATATAGGAATGGGAAATTCTAGGTTAACAAACTGAACAAGTTTTTCTTCTATAGAATTGCTGGGAGTCTTTAACATGCTAAAATGTATGGCAAATCTGCACAATCTCACAAATATAATTGTTCTCTCTCTCTCTCTCTTTTTTTTATGGCATACTTGTTAACATCTCCCAAAAGAAATGCTCTGCAGAACTATATTTTTGTTGACATTGCTATTATGTTTAAAGCACTAAAGCACCATGTTAATTTGACCAATTCCAAACAATGAATTTTGAATAATGCCGCTATGAACATTCCTGGGAAATAATCAATTTAGTGTATTCTTTTACACAAGGAAA
>RCUC01114230.1:0-13060 GCA_003697995.1 Taxidea taxus jeffersonii | reverse complement strand
TGTGCACATACATACACACACGCAATGGAATATTATCAAACCACAAAAAAGAATAAAATCTTGCCATTTGTGACAACACAGATAGACCTTGAGGGCATTATGCTAGGTGAGAATAGACAAAGAAAGACAAATACCATATGATCTCATTTATGTGTGGAATCTAAAATGAAAACAAACCAAAACCAGTAAACAAGCTCATAGATACAAAGAACAGATGGATGGTCACCAGAGGTCGAGAGTGGGAAGTGGGTGAAATGGGTAGAGGGGGTCCAAAGATACAAACTTCCAGTTATGAAATAAATATGCCATGGGGATATAATGTACAGCATAGTGACTATAGTTAATAATACTGTATTGTATATGTGAAAGTTACTAAGAAAGTAAATCTTTAAAGTTCTCATCACACAAAAAAATTTCTGTAACTATGTATGCTGACAAGACGTTAACTACATTTATTGTGGTGATCATTTTGCAATATACACAAATATCAAATCATTATATTATACACCTGAACTAATATGGTGTTATATGTCAGTTATACCTCAATTTCAAAAAATAGACCAAAAAAAGAAAAAGAAAAAAAATATCCCAACCCAAGATCCTCCATAAGCCCATGTTCTACCCTGTCTTCCTGTGGTCCAATATCCCATCCATCCCAAATTATCTATAGTTCCCTCATTTTCCCACCTCCATCCCTTTACACATTTGTTCCCTACACCTGGGAAGTTTCCACTTTTCTCCTGGGAAACTCTCGTCCATGTATCAGAACCATAGAGGTATTAATGTTTTGGGGGTGCTCAGAATATTTTTCTACCAATTTCCTGATGAAAGCAAACCCTGCTCCCCTAGACATGGAGTGCACACATGGCCAAAATATAGCTGGTTAGTTCAGTTACTTAGCAAATATTCACTAAGAACCTACTTTGTGATGTTCTAGAACATATGTACTGTTCTAGATCATACTCTTCTAGGTATATTAATACAGCACTGAACAGAAGATAAATCCCCTATCTGAATGATAGGGGAAACACAATTGTTTATTATATGATAGTCACAATCCTTCCCCAGCACTGGTTCATGGATATTTAAAAAGCAAAGTTCCTCTTTTTCCTCTAGGGAAGCAAAGCTGGGAGGATGGGCATATAGTTCTCGTTTCTAGCCACACTGAGAAAGCTTGTCTGCCATAGAAGATTGGCTCAGGGAAAAAGAATTGGGAAATGGAAAGAGAAGTACCTTGACTATATTATTTGATTCCTAGATCTAGCCAAGCCTGAAGTCTACCCTTGGATTTCCTAGTTACATGAGCCATTAAGTTCTCCTTTTTTGCTTAGGCCTATTTGGGTTAGATTTCTGTCACTTGCAACCAAATGAGTCTTAACTAGTACAGAGTCTTTACCTTTTTCTGGACATTTTCCCTGAATGACTAGTATAAGTCAGTGACATGTTCTGAATTCTATGAGCACATACAAATGGGATATCTATCTTGGCACTTGACCTAAGTAAGTAAACAGAGCTCACTTGGGACAAAGACTTTCATCTCTGAATCCCCAGGGTCTTGTATATATTAGACACTTCCAAAATGTTTGTGGGAGTGATTAATAGTGAATTTTCACTGTTACTAAATCCCTGGAGAGAGAGGTTGATTGAGATCAAGAGAGATTGAATACAAAAGGTCTTCTAAGATCTAAACTAGCTGGACTCAACACAACTTAGGTCAGAGCAGCTGCCCACAGGACCCCTCCAGTAAAGGCACCCATCTGTTTTGTGTTTTTTTTTTTTTTAGGCACCCATCTGTTTCTATGGGATATCTTATTACAAATCACTAGGAAGCAGCCAGTCCACTTTTTTATCGACTTGAGGCAATTAACAACTTACACCTAGAGCTGTTCTTACTATTTGCTGAGCACTAGGTAAGAGTCCTCACAATAACCCAGGAAGGTAAATACTACTATAGTCCCCACTTTATAGGCAAGAGCACAGGGCCTGGAGAATTTCCCCTAGATCACACAGCCCAGTGAGACTCGGGCTCAATCCCAATCTGTGCTCTTAGCTACGACTGTGCATTGGCTAATCTATATCACCGGGAACTTCCCAACTCTGAAAGTCTGTTGAAATGAGACAGGGAGATGTACTATTGAGTCACACAATCCATCTGGCTTCCAGTTAGGACAAGGATGTTGAAGTCCCCTGTCATGACCCCCTTTCTCCCAGGCAGGCAGGCATTCCTACTCTAAGGGGATGTTGTATTTGAGTGCTTTGTTCAACGACCACAGTTAACAACATAATCTTCAGTCTCTGTGCTGAACTACTGAAAGCTACACCTTGACTCATTTCCTTACCTCAATTCTGTGAAGTAGGTTCTACCACCCACTCTTCAAGCCCCCAAGGTGGCGGTTAAAAAGCCCGAGTTGAATGCTGAGACGCTGGTGAATGGGAGAGCCAGGACTGGAATCCAGGTCTGCGGTTCCAAGTCCTGTGTTCCGTTGGGCTGCCCTCCAAGATCCGAAGCCAGCGGGTATCAGCACAGCAACCACAGGTCCTGCCTGTCTGCAGCTTCTGCCCCCCGTTGGCCTAGACAGAGCCCCAAATTGTAGCTGAGGGATGCAGTCACAGTTCTACTACGGGCAAATATGGAAAGCTATCACTTAATTTAGGGTTTTTGACGTGTGCTCTACCTCCAAGGAAGTTAATTTAAAAATCAATATTGAAGGAGAAAATTGTCCAGTATTTCATCATCCATCTTTCTCGACTGTCTCTTGTGATCTTTCTACCTCTCTTGCAAAGTAGTAACCTTGACTTTCTCCTGCTTATTACAGACAAGCATTCTCCTTAGCTACTTGGCAGTTAACCTAACTAGAGAGACCTGGTTTTCATTAATCCACTCAAAAAGCTTCAGCGTGGGGAGCACCTGGGTGGCTCAGCCAGTTAAGCATCTGCCATCAGCTCGGGTCATGATCCCAGGGTCCTGGGATTGAGTCCCACATCAGACTCCCTGATGTGGGAGACTCAGTGGGGAGCCTGCTTCTCCCTCTGCTCCTCCGTCTCCTGCTCTTGCTCTCTCTCAAATAAGTAAAATCTTTAATGAAAAAAAAAAAAGCTTCAGTTTGGGGTGCCTGGTAGCTCAGTCCATTTAGCATCTGCCTTCAGCTCCTGTCATGATCTCAGGGTCCTCAGATCTAGTCCTGCATCAGGCTTCCTGCTCAGCAGGGAATCTGCAGCTCTCTCTGCCCCTCCCCACCCCCACCACTTACTCTCTCTCCCTGTCTGCCTCTCTCTCTCTCAAATAAATAAAATCTTTAAGTAAATAAGTAACAAAAACTTCAAGTTATCCAAAGCATTTCTCTTGTTCCTTCCTTGCCTGAGATGATCACAATGAGTTTATCCTGACTGAAAGCTCCAAGTGGGGTCTTAGGGCGTGAACAGGGGACTTTGCTTCAAAATCAGCCTGGAGTTATCCAGTGCATTAAAACAATCAGAGAAGCTACTCTTAAGTGTTGGATTACAAAAGCTACCTTCCTCAAAAAGAAAAATATTACATGTCTTTGATAATTTTGCTTGTAGTATTGTTGCAGGATTATGTGAGGAAAGTATCTAGTACTGACTATACCCCAATTCTCTACTAGGTATAAGACATACATGTGTTACATTAATTAATTAGCAATTCTCTTGGCCAACACAAAGGATCTGTGCTCCTCATATAATTACTCACCAATCTACTCTCAACAACCAACCTTGGGTCTTCAACACATAGGAAGTATAAAATACAAATAGTATTTGCAGTGTGATTTTTTTTTGTTTTGTTTTCAAAAAGTTGACATGTGATAGTCAGGTCAACAGAGAAAAAGACTTATTAGTTGCAATAACTGGGGGATGGATTTGGAGTCATTTTTATTTTTTGTTTATCTCTGTTCTCTACATTTTCTACAAGAGTCGGCCATAGAGGATGCCTGCCTGGGTGGTTCAGTCGGTTAAGCCTCTGCCTTCAGCTCAGGTCATGATCTCAGGGTCCTGGGATCGAGTCCCACATCATCGGGCTCCCTGCTCAGTGGAGAATCTGCTTCTCCCTCTCCCTTTGTGTTCTCTCTCTCAGTCTTGCTCTTACTCTCTCTCAAATAAATAAGTTAAACCTTTTTTTTTTAAGTTTGACATAAAAAACACTGAAAAAAATTTTTTTAAGATTTTATTTATTTATTTGATAGACAGAGATCACAAGTAGGCAGAGAGGAGGAAGCAGGCTGTCCGCAGAGCAGAGAGCCCGATGCGGGGCTCGATCCCACGACCCTGGGATCATGACCCGAGCCGAAGACAGCGGCTTTAACCCGCTGAGCCACCCAGGAGCCCCCTGAAAATGTTTTTAACGGCAAAAAAATCTACTAAATCTGAAACCATGTCCCCCTTGATGACAAGTGCTACTTCCCTCCCTGGACCCCAGTGGTCCCTTAGCTGTCATCCCAGCTCCGTTATTAATTACACCCATAGCTCGCCCAAGGCTAATGCCAAGGCAGGAATTTCAACTCCTGGGAAGAAGCTCCTGGGACAACGGGAGGGGACCAAGGAGAGATTGCTCAAATCAATAGTTCCAGCCTGGTGTCCCTTTGGTATTCTGAAGGCATCAGCCTCTGAGTGAGACAGAGCTCTGCACAGGGCAAGACCTGCAACCTCACTCTGCCAGAGACCCCACCACTGGAGAAACCACCCACCCTCACCTCTATCCTGGTCTTACCCCCACTTCCACTACCTGATCCAATAACTGGAGGCAGTCCCAAGGGGACTCCCTTGGCCAACCCCACATTTGTGGTTAAGAAGATAAGGTTTCAAAGACCAAGCTTTTCTGGAATTCTGGCCAACAGCGGTTACTGCCCCCTCCAATTTATTTAGCAATAAATTCTGCCCAGCATCATTCGAATCTAGAAGCAATTCCTTGACACTTGGAACTTTATTCAGAATGCATGATTGTAAGCGGACCCAGAAGGCTCTCTGGTTCACTCTGCAAGGGGTTTCAAATTGACTTGACCTCAAGCCAGTGGCATCCTCAGCCATTCCAAGAATCTCAGCCCATCCCTAAAAATGCAGAAACTGGCTTTACCAGCACTTTTGTCCACATCCAGGAAGAAAGTAATGGCTGGCTCTTCCTAGGCCCTCTTGGGTCTTGCGGAGGAAGGTCATGGGAGGTGAACAGCACCTGGCTCTCCCTGATTTCACATTCCTACAGGAATGGGCAGCCCACCAGGAGCCAGCCTGCAGCCACCTCAGGAGGGAGTCAGAGGAAAGGGCAGAATAATCCCGCCCCCATCTGCTTCACAAACACCCTGTGAATGTGCAAGAGGTGATGAGCTCCTTTGCTCTCCCTTTCCAGCTCTGCTCTCCCTTTCCAGGCCTGAGGTAGAGTGGGAGGCGGTGGGCGCACCTGTGAGAGTAGTCAATATATTGTCGGAACAGGACATTTTGGAAGGAAAGGGGCAGGGCACTGTTAATAGCTCTACTAGGATAATAGATGTTAGACAGGAATACTGCAGACAAGCCGGATATGTGGCTACCACAGAAAACATCTTCCTTCCACTCCTATCGCCAGGGGTCCACTGCTGGAGTGGTGCCCTGTTCCCTCCTGGAACGGGGGCCACCAAAGAAAGTCTACTTTACAAACCAACCAAGGCCTCATCAAGCAAGCCCCCCCAACATCCTAGGAAAAGAGGAGAAAACTATCCCATAAACCTCAGAAATCTGGGCAGAGCACCCCCTGTCTGGTTCACCGCTGCGTCTCCCGTGGCAAAATTGTGCTTGGCAGGGAGGACGTGCTTGGTAAATATTTGTTGAATGAATGACTGAGTGCCTGAGCAGTTTCTCCAGTCACCAGCAGAACTCCAGGAAATCAGAAAGACTTAGCAGTCCTAGGTAAGTAACATTGTTACCTAAACTAGGTAACCATTCAGGTTTGAACTCTGAATGGTTGTAAAGATCTAACGGGCAGCAGCCACCAGGCCCCGGAAGAGGAGGTCTATGCATCACATGTTCAGGGCTGTCTCACACACACAGTTTGAAATAGTATTTTCCCTGGAGTGACTTTTCTGTGAATCCAAACAGGTTCTGGGGAAATTGCACCAGCTGTCCGTGGGACACTTATAAGTAGGCAACAGGTAAGCTTCCGCCACAACTCTGGCTCCCAACAGCTGTAACTTTTCATTCCACCAGTCAAGATAAAATTGTCTCACAGAATCTCAATCAATGGCAAGCTTTTATTTAAAAAATAGAAATCTATCCTTTCATTTGAATATTTCCAAAGAATCAAACTCATCCTGGGCAGACCACATGGTGGCTATCCAGAGGCACTGAAAAGGGAGGCATTTGGTCACCATAATCCAGCAATCAACTCCTTGCACAGGGTTAGGTTTTAAGTTCTTCCTGCTGTTCTTGGTCAATCAGTGACTGTGATTTGGGTTCAGAAGCCATCCAAGGAGAGGGAGGGTTGAGCCCTCCTTAACTCATACCCAGATGGAACACTTTCCTCAGAAAAGCTGGTCCTCCCCAGTAACCCCTGGAAGAAATGACAGAGAAGATTATTTGCATCAGAAAAGATGAGGGAGACTTCAGCAGCAGGAAGTTGAAAGGGAGGCCAGGTTGCTCCCAAAGCGGCTTCTCAGCACATAAAACGTTTGTCTAGTGAAGTAGAAAGATCCCATGACCAGGAAGGGACAATCTACTTTGGATCCTGGCTTTAACACAGACTTGCTGTGTGATCCTGGACATGCAGATTCAATTCAGCAAACTGGTATGAAGTCTTTGCTACAGGCGAACTGCAATCCTCTCTACTCTCGTTTACTCGTAAACTAAGTATAGGTCAGGGTTTCTCAACCTTGGCCCTGCTGACATTTTGGACCAGATATTTCTTTGCTATGGGACTGTCTTGTGCATTTTAGGATGTTTAGCAACATCTCTGGCCTCTGTTCACTAAATGCTCCTAAGCATCCCCTCCAGTTGTGACAATCAAATACGTCTTCCAATATTGCCAAATGTCCCCTCAGGGGCAAGATCACCCCTGGTTGAAAACCACTGGTGTACACATCCTGATTTAACTATCTCTTAAGGGTTTGGATAAGTGAAACGAGATTGTCACTTTTGGGACAAAGAAGAACTATTAATTTTTATTATTCTATTTATTTATTGAATGCCTACTATGTAGCTGTCTATGTGTCATCTTCATTAATCCTCATCCTGTGAGGTAGGCAATGTTCCTCTCATTTTGTAGATAAGAAACTTAAACATAAAAAAGAAAACATAAAGAAACAGAGTGTTTAAGCGACTTGCCCTAGGACACTCGGCTAGTGAATGGAAGAAGCAGGACTCAGACACAAGTCTGACTCCAAAGCTATGCTCTTAATCACTAGGTTTTCTTTTTCCTGTAATACAATGAAAACCAAGGGTGGCAGATGAAAAAGTATTTGACACATGGAAATGATTTACTACTACTACTACTACTACTACTACTACTACTACTATATTATTATTATTATTACTATTACTATGACTCTAGCAGCAAGAGAGAGACAGGGCATGGAAAACAGAAGATTTGGTCACTGCCACTAATGAAGAAGGGAAGAGGCTGCCTCCCCTTGTGGCTGGCAGATGTGGAATGGTTCCTTTCCCTCACCCAGAGCGCCCTCTTTCCCACAAAGTATGTCTGAGGTGAGCAGACCCTAGGCCGCCATCACTCACCCATGAGAAAACACAACAAAGCAGATGCCATGTTCCAGTTCTCTGGATCCTGATGGCTCCTACAGCTTGAAGGCCTCCTTGAAACAACCACCCTGCACAAATCAGTGAGGTGTGTCTCTACCCTAGGCGATGACCTTACCTCAGCATCATATTCCAATACAGGAAAGGCATCAGGTCAGCCTTCATGAGGTACATGGTAAGTCGCTCTCTGCTCTGGTCGAAGGGGAAGGTTTCCAGCGGCTGAGCATTGTAGTCGAACTCCGCAAGAATCACACGGTTGTAGCCAGTCACCAGTGGACACGAGGTGTAGCCATCGTACTAAATTTGCATGTGAGACCAAGATGGAAAGTGGCTTTTTTCATGGTATGACGGAAATACTTGAGAATTTATTATTTACTGTAGAGAGCAGCAATTTTCTTCTTTTTGTATATTTTCATTTTTTTGTACAGTGAAAAATGTAAATTATCTAACAAAAATACATACTAAAGGCAAAAATTAAAGTGCCTGTATGAAAGAAACCAATTAAGAAAGTGGCAGAATTGTGGGAAAACACTGCTTTCACACAGAATAGATGATAACTGAGCTGGGGCTTCTTATAAGGCATACAAACCTTTTTCATTGGTTTTTGATTCTTCATAATCAGAGAAATTGTTCTGTCAAGTATTCCTGACTGGGCAGCTAGGAGAGAAATGGAAAAGTCAGAAAAATATAAGCATCAAGGTTTTCTAAGAAGACTCAGTTGCAAATAAATGCCAACAACTTAAGAAGCCTCTATTCCCTATCCCTCTAGATTTTTAACTGGAACATGGCTCACCTTACCACTAGAAGTTCTGGCTACCAGAAGGGGTTCTTTAATTCATCAGAGGCCCACACAGTTGCCTCTGTAAGTTTGAAACTCAAGAGCCAGTTCTATTCTATCTGAACAAGAGAACTGTAACAATGGACCTACCCCAAACCCAATTCCCCTTCTCCTAGGGGTCAATGGTTGTCAACTTGGCCTCTGTGTCCAGAATCCCCTAGCCTATTCAGATGTCCCTCTATCCTTGTTCAGACAGCCTCAGATATATTCAACTGGGCCAAACGGTGAGTTTTCCTTTGTACTGGAATGCCCTGGCAGAGGCTGGGCCAGATGTAGACAGTCAGACAGGTAGACGGATGTTTTTGGTTTTTGATGGCAAGAGTGGGAGACTGCCTTTTCTATTATGAAAATGTTCAAACTCTACCATTCTTGTTTCATCTGTCCTATCATAGATGCTACTGGTTTTTTTCTGGAGTATTTTCAGAGCAAACAATCACATCAACTCACCCTTAAAGATTTCTGTGTGTAATACCTCTGAAAAATGAGGAAATTTTATTATTTTTTAAAAAAATTTATTTATTTATTTGACTGCGAGAGCAGAAAAGCACAAGCAAGGGGAGCAGCAGGCAGAGGGAGAGGGAGAAAGAAGCAGGCTCCCCGCCGAGTGGGGAAGCCAGATTATGGGACTCAATCCCAGGACTCTGGGATCATGACCTGAGCTGAAGGCAGTGGCTTAACCAACCGAGCCACCCAGGTGCCCAAAAATGAGGAACTTTTAAAGTATAATAAACACAATGGCATTTTTACACCTGAAATACTAGCAATAATTCCTTAATAGCCTCTAATGCCAGTCTGTGTTCAATGTTGTATAATCAAACTGCCCTTTTAAAAATATAGGCAATTTGGGGTGCCTGGGTGGCTCAGTGGGTTAAAGCCTCTGCCTTCAGCTCAGGTCATGATCCCAGGGTCCTGGGATTGAGCCCCACATCGGGCTCTCTGTTCCGCGGGGAGACTGCTTCCCCCTCTCTCTCTGCCTGCCCCTCAGCCTATGTGTGATCTCTGTCTGTCAAATAAATAAATAAAATCTTTTTAAAATAAATAAATAAATAAATAAATAAATAAAAATATAGGCAGTTTGTGTCTCTAGAGGTAGAAAACTAGATTTACTTTTGAGGAAAGATCAGTTATGTTTATACTGTAAAATGTTCATTAAAGCAGTGGTTTTGCATTATTGTAGGTGGGCTCAGTTACAGAAGACCACGCACTGTATGATTCTATTTGTATGAAACTTCCAGAATAAACAAATCTATAGGGACAGAAAGTTGATGTTTGGTAGTCTGTGGTCGGGTGGTGGTGGAGACAGGAGGATTTGGGTCAAATCTGGGAGTGACTGCTAATTAAGTAGTTTATTTTGGGAGTGATGTAAATGTTATGAATTGGTTGTAGTGATGGTTGTACATCTTTGTGAATATACTGAAAAATGTAATTGTACATTTCAAATGAGTGACTTTTATGGCATGTGAATTGTATCTCATTAAAATCATTTAAAAAACTGGGGGGAAAAAAAAAGCAGTTGTTTTGCAATCCCCAAAGTCAGGAGTCAACAAACTTTTCCTATAAAGGAGAATTTTACAGGGGTGCCTGTGTGGCTCAGTCGGTTAAGTTTCCAACTCTTGATTTGATGATCCCAGGGTGCTAGGATCAAGCCCCACATTGGGCTCCCAGCTCCGTGGAGAACCCGTTTATCCCTCTCCATTCTGCCTGCCCACCCCCCACCATGCTCGCTGTCTCTGTCAAATAAATAAATAAAATCTTAAAAAAAGAAAAAGATTCAGGTGCTTAACCGACTGAACCACCCAGGCACTCCAGGCAGTTTATATTTTTAAGCAGAGTTATTTACTCCTCATTTTTTTCAACTCCCTCATTTTGGAAAAACATTTATTTCTCCTTTTGATTTGGGCATCCTCAAACTATACTCTGCTGGACAAATACAATGTGCTGCCTGTTTTTGTAGGAATGATTTCTCCCAGTTAACATTTATAATCAGTTTGGTGATAGGGAGCACTGAGGGTAAGAAAAAGAATTCCATTCTTCTCACTAGTAGAACTGTATTACAAAAATTTATTTTTATATTTTGGATTTTGTTAATAATTTTTTTGTCTTGTTTTCTCTCTTGTTATATAATATCTTTGATATTTGCCTCTTCTGGGCCCACAAGGTGTAAAGTTTTTCTTTATTGTATTTTTTTAGAGAAGTGGGGGACAGAGGGAGAGGGAGAGAGAAAATCCTAAGCAGGCTCCATGCCTAGCATGGAGCCTGATGAGGGGGCTCCATCTCACGACCCTGAGATCCTGACCTGAGCCAAAGGCAGATGCTTAGCAACTGAGCCACCAACACGCCCCAAGCATCTGACTCTTGATCTCAGCTCAGGTGATGATCTCAAGGTCATGAGATGGAGCTCCGTGTCATGCTCTGTGCTCAGTGAGGAGTTTGCTTGACGTTCTCTCTCTCCCTCTGCCCCTCACCCTGCTTGCTCTCTCTCTAATATATAAACTGGCTGTCCTCATTGTTTTTTGTTTTTTTTTTAAGATTTTATTTATTTATTTTGTCAGAGTGAGCACAGACAGACAGAGTGGCAGGCAGAGGCAGAGGGAGAAGCAGGCTCCCTGCCGAGCAAGGAGCCCAATGTGGGACTCGATCCCAGGACGCTGGGATCATGACCTGAGCTGGAGGCAGCCGCTCAACCAAGTGAGCTACCCAGGCGTCCCTGTCCTCATTGTTTTAACATATCTAAAGATCCTATTTCCATTCTGGAAAACTCTATTCCCCTTTGAAGGCCAGAGAGAGTTTAGAATCTTTACTGAGAAGACCTGAGGAGGCCTCTGTGGCAGGGCATCCAGGCCAACAGATGAGGAGAAACGGGGGCCAGCAGGTGCCATCTGCAGAGAGGATGGGACCCAGGAAGCAGTCACACTGCAGTGTCTGGTGTCCAGGTTTAAGGTGTGTGTGCATGAAAGCGCATGTGAGTTATAGGTTTTCCATGGTTTATAATCCCCTTCTGTTACTTCCAAACCTTCTGTTAATCTTTGTTAAATATCACATCCTTTGTTATTATATCACATGGTCTTGACTATGGTGTGGATAATGAAGGGACAATCTTCAGAGAAAGAGGCCTGAGCCACAGAGAAGCTAGACTCAATGTGGCAACATGGGGTCTCACTCACAGTAGCACATTAGTCTGGAATGAGGTAAGACACCTGGCTGGGTGGCAAGTAAGCCAAGGATGGGTTATGGAACAAGTGAAAGCCTTGCTAGGGATACTCAGGACATCCAGGGAAGGGAATCTGCTGAGCAATGTGGATCCACTTAGGGAACACTGGGACTACAGTCATTTCATGGCTAAAATGTGAAATGAATATATATATGCATTTAACATGAATGAATAAAAACATTCATGCTGTTTGAAATTCAAATGGACTGGAAACAACATAAATATAAAGAGTAGACTCATTAAACGAATTTGGGAGCAACCATACAAAAGCACACAGACTGGAAAAAAAAAACAGATGTAAAAACAATGGGGACACTCTCTACATGGTTAGGGGGAACGCAGAAGCAGCAAATTTTCCACTTATAACTTTTTTGTGTAATCATACTTAATATTATCTCTTCAGAACAGTGAGTGGAATGCATTTGAAGTAGGCCACACACTGGGTAATCTGTGCCACACGTGTACCCACAGGCATTCTCCACACATAAATTCAGCAAGTTACATTAAGAGTATTGAGAGTATCGTCACACAGTCTGCCTGTAAATGACAAAGAGAAAAGATATCTTTATAGCAGAGAGAACTGACAGGTACCCCTTTACCCAGTGATGAAATCTAGCTTCACCAAAGACAAGACAAGCTAACATGGCGGGCCCCTACGGGAGGCAGTGGGAGGAACACAGTCTCACGTGTGGAGGGTCTTGCCAAAATGGATCACCTGAATCTAATTTTAAGAAGACCACCAGACAATTCTAAATTATGGGATGTTCTACAAGACAACCAATCTGGACTCTTCAAAAATGTCAGTGTCATAAAAGTGAAAAAAAAAAAAAAAACGTCAGAAAGTCTATTTTAGATTAAAGGAAACCAAAGAGACAGGACATCCAATGCAGTGTATAGCCCTTAACTGGCTCATGGATTTAAGGGGGGTGATGTGGGGGTAATTAAGGCCATTTTTATGAAAACTGGAGAAATCTGACCTGGATATGAGATGATTATACATGAGACAATACAGTGTTCAATTCCTTCAACATGATCACAGTCTTATGGATATAGAAGAGAAAGTCCTTGTTCTTAAAGAGATATAGGTCGACGTACTTGAGGGGGAGGTATTACTACGTCAAAACCCACTTTCAAATGACTCGCCAAAAAAATGTACATAGAGGAATCAAGCCAATGTTACAAAAGATGACTAGTTGTTAATAGCTACAAGCTATTGGAATATTCATTGTACTTCCCAATTTTTCACGGTTTGAGATTTTTGAAATCAAGAGTTGGGGGGG
>RCUC01114229.1:0-16256 GCA_003697995.1 Taxidea taxus jeffersonii | reverse complement strand
TGCCAAAGGAACACTCGAGAAGAGAATCTAATACCTCTAATCTCGGAAGAAAAGCAACAGTTTATTCTGAGACGAGGGATGATTCCTGCAGAAATCCAGGTCAGTCGTAAGACAAAGAGAAAGACAATGGCATCTGCTGTCCCTGTGAGCGAAGAGGGCCCTGGCTCACCTCTCATTCCTCCTCTGCTCCCCGTTCTTGGGGCATGCTGCCTAACTCCCCCTCAGTCCTTTCCCAGTGCTGCCTCCTTTTTGTAATCAGGACTCTAGATAAAGAACTGACCAGAAGGCAGAATTCAGTGGGCGGCCACTCTTCCCCAAGCCTGCCCTTGGCAGCAGTTCCCTGGGAGCTGACCAAACACCAAAGACCCACTGAGGAAGAGGTAGGCCTCGGGTAGTAACCAGATTTCACTATGGAGAGGTGGTTCTCGGCCCCAAAGGACACACAGCCACATCTGGAGACATTCTGGGTGGTCACGACGGAGAGGGTGTATGCTACTGGCGTCTACTGGGTGAAGATGAGAGATGTTACCTGATGTCCTGTAACAGGTGGGACGGCCCCCACAGCAAAAAAATAACCCAGCCCCAATGTCAATGGTGCTGCAGTTGAGAAACTGCGCTCCCGCAATTCGATCTTTGCCAATTTGAGGTTACTAATGATCCTTCGTATTTCTGGAAAGCCCAAGGAGCCGCCTCTGGCGTCCTTGCCTGCCTGAGCCTCAGTTTCCATACAGAGAGAAAAACCAGGACTGCTTGCCATGGGTTGGCAGAATAGAAGAGATGGGTATAAAAGTGTCCATCACAAAAGATGCTCAACAAAGGGGAGAGCAGTGATCCGCTCATGCAATTCCCTCTTTCTGGCTTGATTTAACACCTCCGTATCTTTTGAGGCCTGGCTTGGACCTTGCCACCTCTTCCAAGGAAACTTGCCAGAATCCCCCAAGCCCTGAAGCTTGCAGTGGCCATCCCTGATTCGGTCCCACCACCTCAGTTGCTGCACTGACCACCCACTCTGCATTTCATTATTCCTGTGGGAGGGAGAACACCAGAATGTCCCTCCTCCAGGGCATGAAGGCTCATCTCTGTCCCCAGGGCCCAGCCCCCAGCACTGGAAGGATCAGCGCTTGCTGAATGGAACTCCTGAGCCCACGCAAGACACAACTCGGGGGAGACAAGGAAAGGGAAATGGCAAACTAACAAGCCTCTGTCAGGGACAGAAAATAGATCCTACAGCCAAAAAGAAAGGGGACATTCCTGAGTCTCTACCCTCTCCTCTGAGCCAGAAGCCTGGAACTGAGGGAGAGTCTCACTCAGGGATTTCTGACCGGAAAGATGTAGCTGGAAGCTTTGGGAACAGGTATAGCGTGCAAAAGTAAACGTGGAATTTGTGGAATTTTCCATACAAAAGATAAAGGAACAGTAAAAAGGTCGTTTTTGGATACAAACCATACAGTGGAAAGCTGAACCCAAGTGGGATCACCGCAGTGGGGATTCACTATATAAAACACGAGGCGGTGGGCACCTGGGTGGCTCAGTGGGTTAAAGCCTCTGCCTTCAGCTCAGGTCATGATCCCAGGGTCCTGGGATCGAGCCCCACATCGGGCTCTCTGCTCTGAGGAGAGCCTGCTTCCTCCTCTCTCTCTGCCTGCTTCCTCCTCTCTCTCTGCCTGCCTCCCTGCCCACTTGTGATCTCTCTCTCTGTCAAATAAATAAATAAAATCTTTAAAAAAAAATAAAAATAAAAAAACACGAGGGGGCTGTGTGCCAGAGATGCTAAGATTGTCAAGATTGGGTTCTAAACCTGAGAAATGCTGACTGAAGCCAACCCATTCATTTTGCAGGTTAAGAAAGAGACAATGAGACTTGACGGGAGGTTGAGACCTCTGACACGAGAGCCTGCCTGGCTGCACTTACTGGGAGACAAGCACCAGGGCCATGCAACCAGAAGATTCCAGTTCTGTTCACGCGGGGGTGTCCTAGCCATGGCAAGTCCACACTCAGTGTCTGTAGGAGGCATGGCTCTGGGCTCTGATCATGTGCCCTGGGGCAAGCAAGGCCAAAAGCTACCTTCCATAAGGGCCAGGACATTCTAGAAGTAAAGGAAGAAGTTATCTCTCTCTGTGGCCCTCTTTACATTCAATCTATCCAGATTCATTTCCTGAATGAGCTATAAACCCAGGCCCCCTAGCCCTTCTGGCAGATCCTGGCTGGACAAGGATCCCCATGGTTAGGAAAGAAGAGAAATTAATGCTGATTAAAACTGCCCAGTGCAAGGCTCTTGCCAGAGTTGGGCCCATCAGACGATGAAACAACTTCCCAGCCAGCTGCCCAAGAGGCCTCCCACGGCTCCTGGATGCCGTTAGAGTCTGGAGACCCCAAGTCCAGAATACTCCTCAGAAAGGTAGGAGCTGGGACCCTCCAACTAAGACACAATATCCCCACCAGCTCCCACCTCAGACAAAAAGGTGCAAGAATGGCTTTCCCTTAAAGACCCCTGGCCTATCAGGTGCCTGGGAGAGAAGGGGAGAGCATGCCGGCTGACTGCCCCATGGCTGTGGGCTGCCCTGCCTCTCCCTGGCTGAGCTCACAGCCGCCGGGGGACAGATTTCCTGTATGTCGTTTTACCCATTTAAGTCCAAGGATGCAACTCCGAGGAGGTGGTGACAGCCTAGCACACGCGGGTGTGTGCACACCCACTCCCCTCCCCTCTCAAACCCAGTTCCGGGCCCCAGTGAGGTCTGGAGTCTCCTTCCTTGCTCCCTGGGACACCCCCCCCCCCCCCCCCCCCCACCCCCCCCCCCCCCCCCACCGCGTCTCCCGCCTCGCTGGCGTCCGCCCGGGCTGCCCCCCCCCCCCCCCCACCCCACACCTCCGCCGCCGGCTCCAGCTAGCCCCATCTTAGGAGGAGAGTGGCGTGGTTTCCAAGTCTGGAATACCAGAATACCAGAATACCAGCCCAGAGGGCACTGGGACTTGCCGGGGTTACCCAGCAGCCAGGAGTGAAGTCAAGAAACATATGAAACAAGAGAAAGGGGGACCCAAAATCCCATGGGCAGCACCCCAACATCTGTACCCTGCTACCCTTGTTCTTTCCTTTCCTTCTCTGCACCCCCCTGAACTGGTTCTCAGTTCTTGCCATGACTTTTCTCCCCCTCTCCCATCCTCCCTTGTCCCCTTCCCCATTCCGTGGCCCACCACACCAGTGGGTTCAGACCTCCAAAATTTGAGCAATCACAGAACCATAGGCGCGTCCCTCCCCCAGTAGCCATTCCTCTACCTCTTCAACCGAGGGCAGACGCCCCCAGGCCATCCTGTAACTCTTCCCCCAGTCGCACCCCGGCTGTCCTCCCACCGGCTTTGCCCCACGTCCCCCGCCTGGGCCTCTCAACCCCGCCTCCTTGCCTTTACCCCTCCCAGCCCCGTTTCCTGCGACCCCCCAACTACCACTAAAGCCACGTCCTCTTCAGAGAAGCCGCTCAAAGCCACAAGACCTGCTCCCTCTGCATCCGCAAACTCCCTCACCAGGCCCATTCCATCAACTTTCTCCTAAACCGTCCCGCTCCCACTCCGTCTCCTGCAACCCCTCACGATCCCCAAGCTCGTTCCCGCTCCCTCGACCCCAGGCTTCGCGCCTCCCTCCATTAACCCTCAGCTCTGTAGCCTACAAGGCAACCAGCGAACGCGAGCTTCGAGATCGAGCCCCCAACCCGCGGCCGCCGCCACTCACCTGGGCCTCCGCCGCCGCGCGCCGCCGGTCCCGGGCCGGCTCCCCGCCCGGCCGCCCGCCCACCACTGGTCGGGCCGCTCCGCCCCGCCGCGCCCGCCGCTCCCCCGCGCGCTCTCGCTTCCGTGTTCCGGAGGGGCGGGGCTGGGCGTGACGCCAGCGCGTTATGGGGCGGAGCGCCGCGAAGACCCGCCCCCTCCCCACTGGCTCCGGACACCGCCTCCTGCAGCTGGTGGATGAAACCAAGTGTGAGGGGAAAACAGAGTGACGTGCACTTAGGGGTCGGCCGCTTCACCCGCAGACACGCTCCCCGAGGCCAGCGGCCACCCCTCTCATGGCGGCGCAATATGGCTCGGCCCGGAGCGAGGGGGCGGGGACCCGGACTTGAAGAGCCGGCCTTTGAGTTAAAGGCGGGAAATGGCGGATTCCTCGGGACGCGGAGCTGGGTGAGTTGAAGCGCCACGGGTCTGGATTTTGTGGGTGCCGGCGAGAAGGCCATGGCCGAGAGCTGGGGGAGGTGGGGCAGCAGAGTTGAGGATTGGGCATCTGACCCCTTCAGGACCCACCGAGGGTGCACGGGCTCTGGGAGGTGGGAGGCGGCCGCTGCGCATGCTCGGCAACCTGGGCGCGGAACTAGACTTGAGTCCCCAGTCAGTTGAGTGGGTGCGGGGCGATCTTTGGCTAGTGGCTTAACCTCTCTGTGCTTTCGCTTTCCTCCGCTAAGAAACCCGGCGAATGACGCCGTCGTTCAACGTTGTAGGCCTCGGGTGAAACTTAAGAACTCAGAACAGTGCGTGGCTCTTGAACGTGATCTGTCGCGATTGCAGTTACCCTTTTATAGTGGACAAGTGCTGGCCCACTAAAGAATCTCCTTTAATCCTCCCAAGCCTTCTTTCCTATGCTTCCCCTTTACAGATGAGATGATAGAGGCTCAGGGAGAGAAGGTCATTTGTCCAGGGTCACACAGCAAGAGCAATAGAGACAAGACTTTGACCATTTACCCGGTTCCAGGCATGATTCCTGGGCTGGGTTCGTTTTATTTGTTCACTCGGCTGATGTTCTATTGTGCCAGTGCAAACTGAAGTTTAATAGACCAGCTGAAATCACTTGTGTTTAATCCAGGGACCATTACCCTGTGAGATTGCCTTTACCCTCTCCGAGGTTTGGGGGGAGGTACCTGAAGCTGGCACAGGTGTAGTGAATCCACTACTCCCGTTCGGTTTGATTCTAGAGCTGTGGCTCAGACCCCGTAGGGAGTCTGTGCTCTGTCCCTTGCCAGCCTTGAGACTTGCCAGAGGTGACCTGTTCAAACACTCCCAGGAAACAAGGATAAAGCAGGGCAACGGGGAGGTTTTCGTAGGGTTGGGAGGATTGTGTGAAGGAGGAGAGCTACAGGCACCCAGTGAGCACTTATTTGGTGGGTTGCCTCTGCCCACTATGGCCCAGCACCGCTGGGTCTCACTTGGGGTCCTCAGAGTCTGCAGTGAGCTGAGCAAGGGGACCGCCACTTTGTGACCAGTGGAGCTTGTGTCCTGACGTCAGCAGGGGTTACAGTGCCCAGGCCCCAGCCCTGCCCCTCAGTCTGCTCCTCTCCGGTTGCTGGTCTCTATTGGTAGCGTCCTGCTTGCCCAGATTGGACACCTGGGACGCATCCCTGAGTCTCCTGCCTCAAGGTTCCCTCTCTCCTATTACATCGAGCTTCATTCTTTCTTCCCTTAAATAGGGGTGAAACACGCATAACATCATTTTAAAGTGAACGATCTAATGGCCTTAAGATATTCACACTGTGCAGCCACCAGCTCTGTCTAGTTCCAGAACATTTCATCAGCCCAGAAGGAAACTTTGTATTCATTTTCAGTCACTCCCCATCCTTCATCCGCCCCTCTGCTCCTGACCATCACAATCTACTCTCTGTCTTACTTTGGCTGTTCTGGACATTTCAGATACATAGAGTTGTACAGTATGTGTCTGTTTTTTTCACCCAGGATAATTTTTTAAAAAGAGATTTTGTTTATTTTTCTAAGTAAACTCTACCCGCAATGTGGGGTTCGGACTCCTGACCCCAAGATCAAGAGTCGCATGTCCCATGGACGGAGCCAGCCAGATGCCCCCAGGATAATGTTTTTAAATTTGTTTTTTTAAGATTTATTTATTTATTTGAGAGAGAGCAAACAGGAAGAGGGGCAGAGGGAGAGAATCTCAAGCAGACTCTGCCTCAGCACTCCATCTCAGGACCCTGAGATCATGATCCAGGCAGAAATGAAGAGTCAGATGCTTAGCTGACTGAGCCACCCAGACGCCCCCATCCCAGGATATTTTTTTTTTTTTAAGATTTTATTTATTTATTTGTCAGATAGAGAGCGCAGGAGCGAGCACAGGCAGACAGTGGCAGGCAGAGGGAGAAGCAGGCTCACTGCTGAGCAAGGAGCCCGATGTGGAACTCGATCCCAGGACGCTGGGATCATGACCTGAGCCGAAGGCAGCCGCTTAACCAACTGAGCCACCCAGGCATCCCCCAGGAATATTTTTGAGACTCATCTGTTTTAGCATGTATTAGTACTTTGCTTCTTTTTTGGGCTGAAATACACTCAGGTTTCTTATTTCTTGGCAGGAACATACCACCCACAAAGCTAAAAATCTCTGTTGTCCGGTCCTTTACAGAGAAGGGTTGCCAGTAGGTAGGCTGAGCCTGTAAGCCGGGAAGTCAGAACTCTGCCAGTGAAGCCATAGGGCTGATCAGTTCCTATTTTGACATCATTCTCCTCTGCCCTTGTGCCCTTGGCCTTGTTGCTCCCTGTCCCTGAATGTCCTTCCTCATGGACCTGGGCAACCGGGGCTTTGTCTCTCACCTCTCCTCACCCCTGTATGTGTCGGGGCACTCTTCACATGGCCTGACAGGGAAGCGCTGCTCTTCCCTCTCGGGGAAGGAGTTCCATCTCTTGTTCACCGGGTTATTACCAGGAGCATACAGTAGGCACAATTTTTTTTAAATAATTTTTTTAAGATTTTATTTATTTATTTGACAGATCACAAGTAGGCAGAGAGGCAGGCAGAGAGAGGGAAGCAGGCTCCCTGCTGAGCAGAGAGCCCAATGTGGGGCTCGATCCCAGAAACCTGGGATCATGACCTGAGCTGAAGGCAGAGGCTTTAACCCACTGAGCCACCCAGGCGCCCCAACAGTAGGCACAATTAACGAAGCCCTGACTTAAGTTGAGATCTTTGAGGCTTGGCAAACCTGCTTGCCCCTCTCACTCTTCTCGCTCTGGGCCCTTCTCAGTTTCAGCCAGGCAGGGCCTCTGTGTCTGTTCCCGTCAAGGTGGCCCTGCCTGGAAGACATCAGCATGTGGCCTGGCCGGGAGATGGTGGGGAGGGGGCTGGGGTTGCTGGGACTGTGTTGTCCCAAAGAAGCCCGGGCTCCTCGCTGCCTTCCCTGAGCTTAGCCGACTACGTAACTATGTCAGCAAGATCCTCTATGTCCCTCTTCTAGGAAGCCTTCCGCGGGGGGTCCTGGTACTCCTGGCGGCGCTAAGGTGAAAGGAAGAAGAACACAAGGTAAGCAAAGTTGGAATCTAGCTTACGATCCAGTTTCAGTAAGTGCTTTTGGGGAAGGACAATACCAGGCCAGAGCAGGGAAGCTAGGGGGCTCTATTTCCTTGTAGGGACACCTCTGGGAAGTCCAAGTCTGGTCATCCAGCTCTGTAGCCAGGGGTGTGACAGGACCTGGGGGAGGTCACCCAGGGCAGTGGGCCCTTCCAGCAGCAGGAGTCACGGGCTGTGCGTAGGCCTCGCCACTAGAGGTGTGGGTGAGGAGAGCTGGAGCTGGATTCATTAGCAAACACTGGGGTCTCGGTTTCTTCTTTAGAAGCACCTCGGGTGCCCCCGCATCTGGTGTCCCCGAGTGGGTCTGAGTTACTGTTCACAGCCTCCCTTGACTCTTGGCAGTGCCGCTGTGGGCAGTGGGCTCGAGGATCTCCCTCCTTGGAGTCCAAGCCTCTGCTACAAAGAGCTGTTTTCTTCAAGTGTTCTGCGTGTCAGCGTGTGTCTCTGAGAACTTAGAGCAGGCTTCTGCTTCCGGGTGGCTACAGGGTCCTCCGTTATAGCCTGGCTCACTGATCTTGTTTATGACCTCTAGTATGTTTACGCGTGGTCTAGCTCTGGAACACAAATTATGTCCTTCGTCGTACCATTGCTTCTCTGGAAAATCCACTGCTGTTCAGAACAAATATGTATGTCCTGGTTTCTGGAATCTCAGCTGTCCAGGGAACCCCAGGCCTCGGATCTTTCTAGAGGAGCGAAACCCTCTGCCAATGGCATTGGACTAAAAGCAGCATCGTTTCCTGTGCTTGAAAATGGAGGTGTCCTTACCCTGATCCCTCGCCGGACATCCAGGGGTAGACCCTTCGTGTGTTTGGATTTTCTCCTCTGGGCTCCACCTGGTCTTGGCCTTGACCGTTAAACACCTCCTGCCTGATTGTCCGAGCCCACTCACCCTGCAGGCCTGGCTCTTCCTTGCCTGGTGCTCGCTCCGGGCAACCACTAGCTCCTTGTCCAGCATCATGCTCCCCATGAACTATGGGTGCACCTCCTTTCCACTGAGGGTTGTAGCCGCACCCCCGGCCCCAGCGAAAGATGACATGCTGGCATGAAGATCCGGTTGAAATCACCATGTCAACCAAACTTTCAAGCCATGGGACATTAACCATGACCTCTTCCTGGGTCCCTTCATGAGAAAGGGAGAGCCCCAGGCCCTGGAGCTACCTAGAAAAAGTGTAGAATGGTGCACCTGATGCCTGGTTGGGTGCCTGCTCTCTGCTGGGTGGTGGACTATAGTCACGAGCAAAGCAGACAGAAGTCCTGGCCCTCGTGGCAGCTGGAACAGAAAGTGGAGGCGGTGAGGTGAGAGGGAGGTCCCCTCGGGGATGTGAGGCCTGCGAGGTGCCTGGAGGCGCTCAGGACCTGCAAGGGAACCCGTTCTCAGCCACCAGCAGGGAAGCCCGCCTGGAGGACACAGGATGTTTCCAGGGAAGCGTGCTTGCAAATGCTGTGTTCAGAATGCGCACCGGGAATGGGTCGGTGGTGGGCTTTGGAGCAGGGAGACCGCGGTGGTCTTGTAGAAAGGGGTTTCTCTGGTGCAGCGGTGATTGTGAGAACCATACCAGACAGGACTGGGGTTCCGGAGAGGGTAGAGGAAGAGGAGCCACCATTGTAGAGGGGAGTGGAGGTGTAGGGGGAGGTACAGGTGGGGGGGGATACCAGGAAGACCATTGAAGAGAGGAACTGGGGGAGGGGGTTTGCCAGGGCAGTGGCAAGCACAGAGGTCCCTCCACTTGGTGGGGCCAGGATATGACCCTGAACTTGGGAGGCTGCCAGATGCTGAGGTGGGAGGGTCTCCCGGGGCTGTTGCTGTCTTCCCGGTGAAGCAGTAACTGGTCACTAGCTAACTGGGGGGACCCAGTGTGGGGGAAGAAGGGGGAGAAGGTACAAGGGAGGACTGGCTCTCGAGAGGGGTTGGGAATCAGAGCAGAGGACTGGGTGATCACTTGGGCCATTATGAGAAACCCCCTCATTGCGAGGCAGGCATGGAATTGGCGGGGGGGGGGACCTGGGTTGAGCTGTCATCAAGGTATATGACCCTGGCGTTGAGCATGTCTCTCTCGAGGCTCCAAGCTAGGTAAGGGCATAAAGAGGCATGAAAGGCCTGTACCATGAGTGGGTCATACACACAGACTGGTGAAGGAAGGGGTGGTGGGGGTTCTGACCATAGGGAGTGAGTTGGAAAGGGAGGAGGAGGGGGAGGGGTGGCCAACACCACCTTCCCCCTGTGGAAGGTCTTTTATCCTGTCCCTGCCCTGCCCTTGAATCCACTATCTGCTTTAAGCCTGTTCCCTTATAGCCTGGGGACTTGTAAACCATAGGTATTCCACATGTTCTCGCATACAGTAGATGTCCCATACATGCTCGTGGGTACTGAAGCCCGGGATCTGAGAGGAGCATGGGGGAGGAGCTCCCCCCCAACCCCAGTTCCTGCTGTTGATCTGGGAGAGCACACAGGACCTGGCTTTTGATAGTGGGGGGCGGGGCTCCTCACACTGGGCTCTTGCTGTCTTCTAAACCAACAGTGTGTCCCCCACAGGTGGAAGAGTCGTGGAGTCCCGATACTTGCAGTACGAGAAGAAAACCACCAAAAAGGTAACAGTGTCGGGGCGCTGGGTGGCTCAGTTGGTTAATGCCTCTGCCTTCGGCTCAGGTCATGATCCCATAGTCCTGGGATGGAGCCCCACATCAGGCTCTCTGCTCAGCAGGGGACCTCTCTCCCCTCTCTCTCTGCCTGCCTCTCTGCCTACTTATGATCTCTGTCTGTCAAATAAATAAATAAAAATCTTAAAAAAAAAAAAAAAAGGTAACAGTGTCAGTTTGAATGGTCTGAATCGGGTTCTGTCGGACTAGGAATTCTGACCCAAGTCGCACAGCCCGCCACAGCATGGTCCTAAATCCCTTTTGCAAAGATATGATCTCTATTGAAACCTGAGATTGTTCCTTTCAACCCGAAAATCCCTTTCTGGATTCTGTCCCGAAGCAGTGCTGTTGGTTGCCCAGCTCACAGTCCCTGGCCTTCACTGGCGCTTAGAACAACACCTGCAGGGTTTTAAAGAAGGATGGTGGGGAAGAAACGACGGGGCTGAAGCACCCACTATTAAAGGCATACTATCCATAGCTGCACCACGAAAATCATGCAGCTGTTGAAAATGATGGGATGGGGACGTCTGGGTGGCTCAGTTGGTTGGGTGTCTGTCTTCGGCTCAGTTCGTGATCTCAGGGTCCTGGGATCAAGTCCCACATCGGGCTCCTTGCTCAGTGGGGAGCCTGCTTCTACAAAGTAGAAAATAAATAAAAAAAAAAGAAAATGATGGAATGAAGCACTTAACGGCATGAGCACCTGCTTTGTGGGCATTTAGCAGAAACACTCAGTAGATGACCCAGTTACGTATCTTGTTTCCTTGTGCGCTTACTGAAAATGTGGAGAGGTTGTGTTATTCCATTTTCCAAATTTGGTTTATGGTAGAATTCAGTAAACTATGAATGTCTGCTCCCTACCTTTTACTCTGGTAGAATGGAATGGCAGGTTCTTAATAAGGTGACAGAACGGGCCCCTGGCTGGCTCAGTCAGAAGAGCGTGCTGCTCTTGATCACGGGTTGTGAGTTCGAACCGGACGGTGGGTGTAGAGATTACTTAATAAACAAGCAAATAAATAAACTTAAAACAATAATGATGCGACTTAAGCTCCAACTTGAGGAAAAAGGAAACCTCTGTACAAACTGCTGTCACTTTTTGGGGGTGAATTGTTTTCAGTGGAATTAATTTTTTAATTATTACTTTTGTTTTTTTTTTATAATTTTTTAAAAGATTTTATTTATTAATTTGAGAGACAGAACACAAGAGAGAGAACAGGAGGGTGGAAACAGAGGGAGAGGGAGAAGCAGACTCCCCACCAAGCAGGGAGCCCGATGTGGGGCTCGATCGCAGGACCCTGGGATCAAGACCTGAGCTGAAGGCAGACGCTTAGCCAACTGAGCCACCCAGGCACCCCATTATTTTTATTTTTTAGAAAGCGAGAGAGCACACTTGAGGGGGCGGCAGGGGAAGTGGAGGGAGAGAGAGAATCTCAAGCAGGCTCCACACCAGATGCAGGGTTCCATCTCACGATGACCCTGAGATCTTTTCCTGAGCCTAAGAGTTGGTTGCTTAACTGACTGACCCACCCAGGTGCCCCGGACTTCATTTTTTTTTTTTTGAAGTTAATTTTAGGTTCACGGCAAAACTGAGTGGCAGGTACAAAGATTTCCCATATTACCCCTGCCCCCGCAACGGCCTCCCCCGCTCTCAACCTCTCTAACCAGAGAGGTGCACTTTGACATTTGAGGAAGCTGCCCTGACACATCACCCAGTGTCTGATTTCTTTTGTCTGTTTGTTTTGTTTTTTAATTTAACTTCACGTGATTTACTTGGTTGAAGTGAGTTTCAACAAAAGATCACAGTCCCTGCCTCCTAATTTTTAGTGTTGCCTTGTGAATTGTTTACAAGCATCCCTGTGTGTCTGCATGCTCTGGTATTTTCAATTTTTATGAGCTTGTCCGTTTTCTTTCTTTCTTTCCCCATCTCTTCAGGTAGAATTTACACAGTTAAGTGTCACTCTTTAGCACACAGTTCTGCGAGTTTTGACAAACTTACCCTGTCACAGACCCACCACAGTCAAGATACGGCTCAGTCACCCCCATCCCTTGGCTCTCCCCTGAAGCCGGCCCCACCTCCATCCCAGTAGTTACCTGATTTCCATCCCTATAGGTTTGCCTTTTCTGGAAGGTCATTAAGAAGGGGTCACACAGGATGCAGCAGCCTCTTGCATGTGCTTTCACAGAAAGGACAGGGGGTCCCTCCCTGTGGTTGCCTGTCACAGTGCTGGTTCCTTCCAGTGGCTTAGAAATATTCCACAGGGTGAGGGACGCCTGGATGGCTCAGTTGGTTGGGCGGCTGCCTTCGGCTCAGGTCATGATCCCGGCGTCCTGGGATCGAGTCCCACATCGGGCTCCTTGCTCGGCAGGGAGCCTGCTTCTCCCTCTGCCTCTGCCTGCCACTCTGTCTGCCTGAGCTCTTGTGCGCACGCACGCTCTTTCTCTCTCTCTCTCTCTAATAAATAAATAAATTTTAAAAATCTTAAAAAAAAAAAGAAATATTCCACAGGGTGAGTGGGCCATGGCAGGTGTAGCCATTTACCAGTGAAGGGCACTTGGTTTGATTGTTGGTTTGGGCCATGGTGCACAAAGCCACCTTACACATTCTCTTGTGTAAGGATTCCGTGTGGACACTCTCTCATTTCTTCCAGGAGAGGAACAGCAGGTAGGTATAGTTTTGACGGACTTGTAGGAAACTAGTCATTATCCAAAGTGGCTGCAGCTCTCTACATTCCCAGCAGCCCCAGAGGAGGGTTCAGTTGGTATTTTAAGATGGACTGAAGCCATTCTAGTGGCTGTGAAGTGTCGTCTTGTTGTGGTTTTAATTTACATTTCCATCACAACTAATGATCTTGAGTATCTTTTCATGTACTTATTGGCCAGTCCTGGCTCTTTTGCCATATTTTTTTAAAAAATATTTTTTTAAAATTTATTCATTTGACAGGGAGAGACACACAAGCAGGGGGAGTTAGAGAGGGAGAAGCAGGCTTCCCGCTGAGCAGAGAACCCGATCTGGGGCTCGATCCCAGGACCCTGAGATCAGGACCTGAGCCTAAGGCAGACGCTTAAGGACTGAGCCACCAAGGTGCCCTGGAGGAGAGAGAATCTTAAGCAGGTTCCGTGCTCAGTGTGGAGCTTGATCTTAATGATCCTGAGATCATGACCTGTTCCTTTACTTTTTATATAAGTTCTAGAATTAGCTTGCCATTTTGTACCAAAATTTCTACTGGGATTTTGAATGTATGGAATCTTTGCATTGGTTAGGGAGAATAACATCCTAAAAATACCAGGCCTTTCAATCTATGAACATGGTACACCTATCCATTTAGTTGGTCAGGTTGGATTTCTATCATCAGCATTTTATAGTTTTCAGCCTGTAGACCTTCCCTGTTTTTTCTTAGGTTTATCCCTATGTATTTGCCATTTTTTTAGTGCTATTATATGTGATATTGTCTTTTCTTTCTTTTTTTTATTAATGAAGAGACATTTTTTAAATTGAGGTACGATCAACATACAATGTTATGTTTCAGTTATATAACCTAGTGTCTCAGCATTTGTTTATGAATTGAAATGATCCCCACAGTAAGTTTAATTAAACCTAATACCATACAGTTTTGTTTTTTTTCTTGCTGACAGCTTTTTACACGGGCCTATCTTTGAATTTCACTTTCCAGAGTTGTTCATTGCTAGAAATGTGATCTTTTTTTTTTTTTAAGATTTTGTTATTTATTTGACAGAGAGAAATCACAAGTAGGCAGAGAGGAGGAAGCAGGCTCCCCACTGAGCAGAGAGCCCGATGCGGGGCTCGATCCCAGGACCCTGGGATCATGATCTGAGCCGAAGGCAGAGGCTTTAACCCACTGAGCCACCCAGGCACCCTGAAATGTGATCTTTTTATATGGACCCTCTATCCTGCAATCTTGCTAAACTCACTGGTTTGTTTGGTTTCTTAAAGATTTTGCTTATTGATTCAGAGAGAATACATGCGTGCGCAAGTGAAGGTGAGAGGCAGAGGGAAAGGTGGGGAGAGAAGCGCCCTCTGAGCCCCGGACTTATCTCACAACCCTGAGATCATGGCCCCAGCCGAAATGAAGATCAGATGCTTAACTCACTGAGCCCCCCAGGCACCCCTTTACTTACTGGTTTTAGTAGCATTTGGGATTTTCTTTGTAAATCATGTAAGAAGAGAGTTTTTTTTTTCTTCCTTTTTAAGCTGTTGGCCTTTTATTTCTTATTCTGAGACCTCCAGTAGGAGGTTGAATCGGAGTGCTGTCTACGCTTTGAAATGTTCTTGCTCTTCACAAGGTTTTCTTTCTGTTCGGATGTTGTTATAATGGCTTGTGAGCTCCATGCATTGCTTGCTTTGTTTTTTTGTTTCTTTTTTTAAAGCTTTTATTTATTTGACAGACAGAAATCACAAGTAGGCAGAGAGAGAGAGAGGAGAAAGCAGGCCTGCCGCAGAGCAGAGAGCCCGATGTGGGGTTCGATCCCAGCATCCTGGGATCATGACCCGAGCCAAAGGCATAGGCTTTAACCCACTGAGCCACCCAGGTGCCCCTGTTTTTTTTTTTTTTAAATAAGTTTTGAAGATTATTAGTTGTACAGAGACTTTGTTTTTCCTGATGACTGGAGGAATATGTTCTCTGCGAATACTACAAAGGATACAGGAAATCAGTCACCTGGCATCTGCCATGTCAGAGCCAATCACTGGCAAACATTTTGGTGGTTCCCTGTGTTCTGTGCATGTGAGGGTATCCTTTTTGATTAAGCCATCGCATTTCTATGTAATTAAATGTCAGAACTCTACGTCTCTCCCTGGCCTCAAAGTGATAGCAGATACAAACTGCACACACCATGAAGGGAGGTGTCTTGTTCCCTGAATCCAGACCGTCATGTGTTCCCCTAACAGACTTCTGCAGCAGATGCGGTGAAGACCGGTGGGAAGATGCCTGAAGGGGGAAGGAAACTCCACCTGCTCCAGAAGAGCAAAGGTGTGTAAAGATGGAGGGAAGGTGTGAAACGGCTCTGAAACTCCGTAAGTG
Source organism: Taxidea taxus jeffersonii (assembly GCA_003697995.1). Lineage (NCBI taxonomy): Eukaryota > Metazoa > Chordata > Mammalia > Carnivora > Mustelidae > Taxidea > Taxidea taxus. The sequence continues at coordinate 1,262 of RCUC01114229.1, read as the reverse complement.
AGGGACAAGGTGGTGGATTTTGTTTTCCAGTATGCTAAGGGGAAACGCCATCTTTCTTTCTGGGAAGTGTCAGAAGGAGCTAGTTCAAGAGTGTCTGGGTAAGGACAGGTCTGAGGCATGTGGGGAGCCCAAGGGGAATGGCTGGGGAGGAGAGGAGGTTGCTTCCTTGGTCATGTGACCATTTCCTGGGTGGAACTCTGAGAGCGAGACTCAGAGGGCCTGTGAGGCCTCATCTTCCTGCCTCTCACCACCTTGGGTTAGGTCTTCCTCGTAATGTTTCCACTTAATCGTCCTAGAAGCCGTCACCAAAGTGATCTGCAAAACTTGCGGTTTTTCTGATTGTAGACATACGTGTTTGTTGTAAAACGAAAATCAACAGGAATGAAAAACGGAAAGTGTAGAGAAGGAGGGTGGAGACTCACTCATGGGCTGCCACTTCGATCACTGCTGTGTATGTGGTGTTCAGCTGTAGTCAGTGTGTTCATTCTAGAAGTCTGGGAAGACCTCTCCCCAGGTAGCACTCCGCCAGCTCCTCACATGCCCACTTCTCCAGCAGCACTGGGCCATCTTTCTCATGAAAGCAGTTCACAAAAAGCAAAACTGTTTCTTGGCCCGCTCCTCCTTGTTCAAAGTGGCAACAGCTGTGAGTCTCAGGAAAAATTAAGTACAGTTGACCCTTGAACCTCATGGGTCTGAACCGCATAGATCTACTGATCTGTGGGGTTTTTTTGTTTTAATTTTCTTTGTTTATTTGACAGAGACACACAGTGAGAACAGCTACAAGGCAGGGAGAGTGGGAGAGGGAGAAGCACGCTTCCTGCCAAGCAGGGAGCCCGCTTTGGGGCTCGATCCCAGGACTCTGGGATCATGACCTGAGCCGAAAGCAGACGCTTAACGACTGAGCCACCCAGGCGCCCTGATATGTGGGATTTTTATAATACGAAACTATAAATGTATCTTCTCTTACGATTTCCTTAATATTTCCTTTCTTTTTTTAGCTTACTTTATTAAATGAATGACGTTTGTAGTATACGTAACATGTAAAACACATGTTCATTGACTTTATGTTCTCAGTAGGGGCTCGAATCAATAGTAGACTGTTAGTTGCTAGCCTTTTGGGGATTGGAAAGTTGCTGATCGTGGTTTAGTTGTTTGTGTTTGTCCAGCGTCTGCACTGCTCCTTGACCTGGGCGTGCTCCACGTGTTGGGGCCGGCTCTGTAGTCTTTGCTCATGCCCTTGGGTCCGGGGCCATGCGTCCAGC
>RCUC01114228.1:0-18383 GCA_003697995.1 Taxidea taxus jeffersonii | reverse complement strand
CCTGGTAGAACCTTCTGGCCCCGGGTTTGTGCCAAGAAGCAAAGCCAAGTGCCTAACAGGTGCCACTACTTCAAGGCCAGATGCCAGCTCTCCTGTATGGCCTCCCACGAGCGCCTTCCAGCAGGAATCACACATGTGGTGATGGGAAGGCCAGTCCAGGCTCTGGGGGGACGTGCTTCTGGATTTGAGTCCCAGTCCGTGCCTGGGATCCTGGAAACCTTGCACACAAAGCACCTTACCACCTGCTTGGCCAAACACTCCTTGCTTCCAGGCAGACTCTCCACACTCTTGGCCCCACCCGCAGTCTATCCTCAGCTAGAGTCCTGTCACCTTCAGGTCCAATCTGCTCAGTCATTTGGCCCATACTTGGTGGACACCTGCCAGGCACTGGGTGCTGACCCCCCAGAGTCTTTCCTCAACCTCCTTGGCTGGCTCTTCCTTGGGGAAGCCAACCTGGAAAGAGTGCACACTTGTTTGCAGGGACCACATCTTGTTCATCTGGGTCCCCATGCTCAGCAGGGGATCAGGCACAGAGCAGGTGCTTGGTCAAGTGTTTACTGAATGACTGGATGCTGGCGGGGACTGCACTGAATAGACAGCGTCCAGACCCCAAATAGAGAGACCCCATCCACTGCTGACTGACCTAGGGCACAGCAGCGGAGCTTTCTGGGACATCAGGAGGAGTATCTGGGACATCAAACGGACCCTTCTGGGACATCAGGAGGGATGGGTCTCCTCCATCTGGACAGGCTGGGTTTAAAGGCCAGGGCAACAGTGGAAGGCTCCAGAGTGAGGGAGAGAAGGATGGAGCCCAAACATTACCATTCATTCAACAAGTGCCCTCTAAGTACCCTTTCCACGTCAGGTGCAGGTGCAGCAGCCTGAGGGTAAGAGCTCCCAGACCCTGCTTCTTCTCTGCTTCTTGAGCACCTGTTGGAGGCTGAGCTCTGCCTCTGGGCAGCACCTCCCAGCTATGGCTGGGGAGACAAGACCGTGAACAATTAGGCCCAGAGGGAAGTCAGGGCCGGGGAATCTGGGGAGGCCCCCAATCAGATCTGGAGGATATTCTCACAGATGCCCTCCTAGAGGAAGTAATGGGTCAGGTGAGATGCAAATGATGAATAGAGGGCGACCAGACTGGCGGGAGGGAGGGGAAAGGGCATGAACCCAGGTGCTGGAGTCCTGCAAATGGTATTTGCAAATGCCTCAAAGGAAGAGAAAGCACATGTTGGAGGAATTAATGGCAAGGAGTTCAGCCAGGTTGGAGCATAGCCACTGTGTGAGCAGATGAGTCCAGCTGGGAAAGTGGATAGGGAGCCATGAAGGACTGGGAATGTCAGGCCAAGGAGTCCTAGGGGCCAAGCCAGGGGCCAAGAACACTGCTGCCCACCCCTCATATTCCCTTCCCCAGCTTCAGATGGTGCCTCTGGACCCCTTGGCAACAAGCCAGCCATTCACCTGGTACCTAGTACCAGTGCCCTTGTGAATTCTTTCCTGGGAAGCCTAATAGTCTCCCCTTTGAGGGGTAGGTGTCCTTAAAGTAGGGCCAGTTAGGACGTCTGGCCCAAAGAGGAAGCCGACACACAGCAGTGGTGGGCATGCTGGCTGTGAAGCTCCTGGCATGGCCATCAGGATTCTGGGGGGCTCAGGAGATCCCTGCTTGCTGGTCCGCAGGGCCTCCCATGCTGGATCTTGACAGGGAGCTAGGCATCCTCAGGATCCACAAATAGGCTGGGACCCTGGGCCTCCCCTTTCCCTCTGTAGGTCTCAGACTCCTGAACCCTGGAGGTGATGGCCGAGGACCCCAATGGCTCGCTTTCCCCACCCCCCACATTCTGGCACATTAAAAAATAGCTACAGAAGTAGGAGGAGTTGCCATGGCGACACCACCAGCTTGTGGGGGTATCACCAAGGAGTCTCCAAATAGGTCGCTATTGTAATCTGCGAGCAAGTGTGGAGAGCTACAGTCTTTGGGGGTCCCAAACAGGACGTGAGCCCATTTTCATAGACAAGCCGAGAACAGGAATGAGGAAGAGGTTGGGCCCTGGATTCCCACAGCTGTCAGGGGGCAGGACTGCAATCCCATTTCCACAGCAGAGCTGGAATGAATCCGAGAGGACCAGCTCTTCCAGCTCTCCTCACTGTACAGATGAGGAGGCTCACATCCCAAGAAGGCAGGGTCTGGCCAAGGTTACAAGAGAGGCAGATGCAGAGTTAGGCTCCTGGTCATTTACTCAGGACCCTTAAATCTGCTCTAACTATAAAAGGAATTCATGCTTCCTACGTCTGTTGATTTGCCCAAAGTGTTTGTGGGTTCAGCCTCCTTGGCTCTGCACCATAGCCTGGGCAGCTACTCCTCTCATGCTTTTGCCCATTTTACAGATGAAGACACTGAGAGTCAGGAAGGGACGGACAGTGGTTTCCCAAGGTTACAGAGCAGTTCAGGGGCGGCATTGGGGCTGGACAGACCCCAGACCTGACTCCTAGCCCCAAGCTCTCAGCTCTGCCAGCAGAAGCTCCATCCCTGGGAGACCCCAAGAAGCTCTGAGAGCACCTTTCTCAGGAGCCCTCAAATCTTTCCCCCAGGTGGTTATAGGTGAGCCTCCTAGGGCCTAGATATGGCATCCTCTGTCTCCCTTGTCTCTGCCTCACAGCACATCAGGGTCTCAGCCCACGTTCATCGCTCTGGGGCCCTGTAGCCAAACTGCCCGTTCCACCCAAATCTCATGCCTCTCTTGATGCTATTCCCCATACCTGAATGTTCTTGCCTGCCCTGCTAACACTTATTCATCTTTCAAAATCCAGATGGAATGTCACCTCTTCCAGAAAGACTTTCCTGACCCCAGCCGAGATGACTGAGCCGTGCCATCTTCACCTTGGGGCCTCTGCAGCTCCCCATCTCCCTTCCCTGATGCTGTGTGCTTCCCCATGCACAGTCACCCTGTGTATATCCCCCTCAAAGGCAAGGACCAGGGCAGATCGCCCCAGGGACAATACAGAGCCTGACACACAGAAGGGGCTCCAGCAGCAAACCCAAAGGCCCACACCCCAAGTCCTCATCGTGGCAAAGCCTTCCTGGATCCCTCAGAGAGGAGGCTGCCACTCTCCATAGTGTGGGGAGCCTGCTGTGTGTATCACACAGGACAAGTGACAAGGATGAACTTGAGTGTCACATGTTCATTTACAAAGCACTTTCCATTCATGTTTGCTCAAACCCTCACGTTCTTGAGAGTTTGAGATTTCTGATCTGGTTTTCTGTACAGGGCAGTGAGATCCCCAGAGGGTAAGTGAGCTACCCAGCCATGTCCCAGAGGGAAGGTAGGGCTGGCACCCTGGCTCTCTGGCTTCAAAAGCTCTGGAGGTGATGAGGGGGACCACGGAGAGCCCAGCTCCCCCTACTTGGCACTCTGCCCCAGTACGAGCTCCTCAGGAGACTGAGGGTATCTCCACAGCAGGAACAGCTGCAGCCCCCACACCCAGCACAAGCAGGCACAGAGGAGGCCTGAGGAAGGACCCAGGAACCACCCTGAAGCTACAAGCAGGACTTCCTCCCAAGAGTAACAGGGCAGCTCTCAGGAGGGCTGAGGCTCCATTAATGATTCACTCATTCAACAAATATTTACTGAGCACCTACTATATGCCATACATTATACTAGACACCAGGGACACAGCCCTGAGAAAGACAAGGTCCCAGCTTCCAAGGGGCTGACAATCTTATGCGGGAGACAATTACTAAACGAGTAAGGACCCATGATAATTTAGGTAATGAGAAGGGCTATAAACAGTAAAACAAGATGTGGTAATTGGAGGGCAATTCTGCACATGACATGTCAGAAAAGCTCTCTGAGAGGAGACTGAAGGATCCAAAGCAGCCACAGAAAGATCTGGACAGAGAGGCAGCATGTGAAAGGGCCCTAGGTAGGACAGAACTGGTGGGCATGCTGTAGGAACAGGAAGACCAGTGGCAGTTCTGGAGTGCAGCAGGGTAGGAGATGAGGTTGTGAGGTGGTGGGGGCTCTCACATAGGGCTTCATGGCCTCATGGAAGAGTATGGAAGGACTGACATATGCTAAGGGGCAACTGACAGTTCACCACCTGGCATCAGAGCTCTGGGGGTCTGTGGTGTCTCTACCCATCAGGGCAGCTGGGGTAGCTTCTGCAGAAAAGCTTGGGAAGCAGTGATCTACCAGCCCATCCTGGAGGCTGGGAGAAACCTCTACTCATTCAGAGTAAATTGCTGAGCTTCTGCAACAGCTGGAGCCCTGTGCTCAGCCCTACACCTCCTCTCTTGGGTAAGGAGGCAGGTCACAGACTAGGAGGTGGATCTGTGTTCTGACCCTCGCTTTGATAACTCTGAACCAGTCCCTTCTCTCTGGGGCCCTCAGTATCCCATAGGTAACAAGAGGGCTGGGCCAGATCCAGCACTAACAGATAGCTATGATTTTATGACTCAAGAACTTGTTGCTGAATTCGAAGTGGGAGGCTGGGAGTGGGACAGGATTTCCACATTGGCTATTGAGTCACCCAGCCTGTCAATCAAATATTACTCTTGGCCCTCCTTTCCCAGCACAGAAGAGCCCTTGGTAGCACAGATTACCTCAAAGGAGCCTCTGTGCAGTTGGGGAAGGAGTGCAGGGGAAGGGAGACAGCTACAAAGAAATGGGAGAGAAGGGAACAGGAGAGAGACATTTGCATCCTATGATTTAGGACTGGTTTAGGTGACTGTCAACCCACAGTTCCAGAGTTTCCCAACAATCTAGCTTCTTAGTTTCACTCCCTACCAAGCTCCTGCTTGCATACCCCCGGTAACAGGGAGCTCCATCCCTACCCATACCAGGATTTCTCCATTACATCAAAACCTATCCCCTGTAATCCCATCCCTGTTCCTGGCCTTGGGACAAACAAGAACAGAACAAACAAATCAGCTCAGAATTTTACTGGAGTTGCCACCATTTTGTTCTGGATCTTGTGCTAAACCCTGAGGATCTAGGCAGGCTTCAGAGGGCTCTGACCTGAAGAGCCCCTGGTCCAGGGGCAAAGATAGGGAGGCAAACATGACTAATTCAGCAGCCTCCCGCCCAGGGACAGGATAGTCCTTCAAATATCAGAAGTTACCAACACAGACTCCCATCTCCCCCAACAGACACCCACTTACCCATGTTCCTACAGCTGCCTTTTTCTTTTAGATAAGAAACCAGTCACCAAGGTATCTATTTCAATCTCTCACCCAACACAGGACTTCCTTTCACAGAATCCATGGTCTCTCCTTGAATATTGCCACTGACAAGGGGCTCATCACCTCACAACAGTGGACACTTATCCAGAGAGGCAAACCAGGCCACTGAGGAGTGTCTTCAAAGACCAAGGATGTAAGAAGCCAATCTAATGGAGATGCCTAGATAACCTAAAATCTGCTTCAGCACCCTCCCCTACCCCACCCAGTCTTTCACCAAAGTAGATCCAGAGAGCTAACATGTGACTGGTTTGGATTTCATACCAGCCCATGATGGAATTCCTTGCAGCCAGTTTGAAAAAAAGGGGGGGGGTAGTTCTTAAGATCTAAAAAGAACATGGAGAAATGCTCCTGGTAGGATATTAAGTGACTTGGTCAAAATCATTCACTAGAAGTCCTCCTGAAATGCAAACTTGAGGTCAAAAACACGAGCTGACAGCTCCTGGTAGGTATAGCTCACAGCCTGTGGACAGCAGAGGCAAGGGAAGGGGATCTCTGGGAAAGACTATAACAGAGAGCACCCCATCCAGTTCCCTGGAGACAAAAGCATGTTTTAAAAGCACAAACATGGGTAAGTCCCTTCCTTCCCTTGTCATGGGCACCAAAGGGTACAATGAACAGAAAAGCACTCTTAAGTAAGAGAAGAGGCTGTCATAGGCTATTGGGTCGGAGTCATGGGGCGGCTCAGGCTGCTTGCCTCCAAAATGGCAACAGCAGCTCGGTATCTCTCCAAGGGTAATGAGCAGCACTCCAAGGGCAATGCCAATGCGCAGGACACAGTTAAACTGTGATACAGCTCCAGAATGGTTACTCTGCAACCACTAGAATACTCTAAGTGATTCTGAGCAAAAGAGGAAATCCCCTGAGAAATGAATTCAGAACTATAGCTGTAGCATGCCTTCAACTTTATATAATGTGTATAAATAAACTTGCAAAGAAATATACTAACACGGCAATAGGAAGCTATTTTTTGGTTGGTTGATGGGCCAGCAGTGGTTATTTTCCTCCTGTTTTTCTCAATTTTTCAATTCCAATAATTAGTATGTTTTATTTTTATAATGAAGGTGGGGAGAGTAGGCGACTGTCAGTTACTGAAGAAAAAATGTTAAGTAAGAGAGGTTCAGCAAGCAGAATAAAGACTTAGGAGGAGAGAGGGAAACTTCAAGATACACACAGACCTAGGACAGCTGTGATGGACTTCCCAGGGTCTCCCTTGGCCAAGGCATCTGTTAAGGAAACCTCAGGAAGGTCATGGCTCTTCCTGTCAATTTCTTCAACCACAGGTGTATATCTATATAGCCAGCAAGGGCCTCAGTTCCACACTGGTGGAAGAGAGGCCTGAGCCACACAGAGGGTCCTCTGTCCCATCTTCTCTAGCTGAGTTGCTGCCGCCCAGTGGGCTCCGGATCCTGGGCTCCAGGACGGAAGGAGGGCAGAGCGTGTGTGGGCACACCTCTCCCAGCCAGGCATGTTCTCTGGCTGGTGGCTCTTTCAGTGGATTGCAAAACCCTGCCATTCTGCCCCATCCAGTCTCTCCTGGCTTGCTCCACCTGGTGAAAAGTGAGGGGAGGGAGCTGCCAGGGGCCAAGGCCCCCAGTGCTGGGGTTGAGGAGCTCTTGTTAAATATCAACCTCCTCTCACAGATGGGGAAAAACAAGCTGGGAGAAGAAAAGTGATGTAAAAGAGATGACACAAGGTGATGAAGGGCAGGAGTGGAGCATGAACTCAGACTTGACTACCACGCTGACAAGGTCCCCAGGATCCTTCCCTCTTCCCAAACCTAGATGGGTGGCGGGGAGGCGGCGGCACGCTTTCAGAAAAGCAGAGAAAGGGGTTGGAACCTCAACCTGCACGCTGGCCAGTCCCCCAGCAACGTAGCCTCGTTATAAGGACACAGTCCTACCTGCCTTAGAGTCCTAGCCCCGTCCTTTCCGAAAACCCTCTTGCGGCTTCCCAGCCCGGGATGAAAGCCGCGGAGGCCCCGCAGACCCCCGGCCCACCGCCGCGCCACCCCCACCCTCACCCACCGCGGGGCAGCCGGGCCCCCACCCCCACCCCCCGCTCACCTCGCAGGACCCCGGAGTAGGCGGCTATTAGGGTCTTCATGCTGAAGCCGCTGCAGCTCACGGCCCCGCGGGAAGCCGACTCGCCCCGCGCCCCTGGCCCATGCCCTGGCCACCGGGGCCAGGGCTTCGCGCCGAGCTCCGGGGGCCGGGGGTTGGGGGACGGACGGCGCCGACGCTGGAGCGGCTACGGCGCGTGGAGCTGGGGGCGCACCGCCCGTCGCCGCCCGAGCAGCAGCCGAAAGCGGGCGGTCGGCAGCAGCCACTGCGCTCGGCGCTCGGCGCTCGGAGCGCGGCGCTTTATCACCTCACAACCGGGCCGGCCGACGCGGACCGGGGCGGGGCCGGCGATTCCACCCCGCCCGCCCCTCGTTCACCGGGAGCCCGAGAGCCGCGCGGCGCGGGCGGGGCCAGGGGCCGGGGGTAGGGCGGAGGGGGCGGGCGTGGGCTCCTGGGCCCCCCATGGTGACCCGAGGCTCCTGGGCCCAGACGCAGAGCACGTGCAGTCGCCTTAGCGGTGTCTGGGCCTTCGGCGGGGCAAGCACTTGGCTAAGATGCTAAAGTCGGGCATCGGGGCGTTGGGTCTGGTTGGTGCCCAGATTAGTTAGGGTAAGCCTGGGCTCCTAAACCACCCAAGCTGCTTCTTCTTTTCCATCTGGTTCTCAAGAACGCCCACAGAGTATCTCTGCACCGCGGGGTGCTGAGGACCCAGCTCAGCCAGCCCAGTCCCTGCCCGTGGAATGCTCACGAGGATGAGGGGTAAGGGTCCAGGACGCAGGAGACAGCGAAACACAGATGCTGTTGGCAGTGCCGGAACAGGAATCAGAGAGGCCCCTGCCTGGGCTGGGGCTGGACGTACTTCCTGGACGGGTTTAGTGCACAGCAGCTTTGCACTCGGAGCTGGAGTCTGATTTTGGCCCTGCCTTCCTTGAACCTTAGTTTCCGGTATCTGTAAAATGGGAATAATAATTATTTTTGTGAAATGCTTTGAGAACTGAATGAAGTAAGATACAAAAAAGCCTAGCATAGTGCCAGGCACATGTTGCAAAATTATCTTCCTTGCCCATTGATGAATGGTTTTGCAGATGGAGTCTGTGGGTGCAAGGCAGGACAGACATGATGTCTTAAACTGGGAAGATGGAGAGGAGATGGCATTTGCCACTGAACGGGAGATCATCAGTATGTTTCTGCCAGGCTGAGAGAAAGGTAAGGGCCTTCAGGCAGAGGCCACAGCATGGGGGAAGGCCTGGAGATGAGCCCCGGGAGCACCCTAGTGTGGCTGGAAGAAGGATGCAGGCAGGGGAGGAGTAAAAGAGGAGACTGCACAGGTGGTGAGGGACCAGATCTGAAGGGCCTTGTAATCCTACTGAGAAAATTGGACTTCATCCTGTGGGGGATGGAGCAAAGGAGGGGTGTGAAGAGCGGGGCAACTTGATTAGATTGGAGGGTTAGGAATAGTAGGGGGGTTAATGGTACGGAGGTGGGGCTTAGGGAATAGGTCAATAACACGTACCTTGGGTTTGGCCCTTCACACACATGTGGCAGCTTTCTTTGTTCTGGGACTGTGGTCTCCTGCATGAGGTGAGTGTGGGGGCCTCACACTGGCACTGGCTTCTCCTGGCCCCCTCCCCGCACGTCCGAACATCCCTGCATTCCTGTCTGTAATGGTCTGCCCAGTTCCTCCTGCGGCTACGTGAGTAGGATGGCCCTGGGACCTGAGTCACATTTCCTTTATCTTTCTCCTAACCAGGCCCTGGGTGCTTTGACCAAACCATGGGGAGAGAGGCCAAGTCAAGCAACCGAGCACAAACTGACCAGGATGGGCTTCACCAAGGATGGTGTGTCCCACTGCCCCCGGCCCCAGTCACCAGTGTTGTGCTGCCATTGGGAATTATGGGTGCCGTTCTGTAGTTTTGGGGCTTTGGACACTTATGCACCTGAGACTCCTTACTGTGACAGCAGCCTTGGCCTCTCTATTGCACGTGGCCAGACCGCAAGGCAGAGAGAACGCTTGCCTTAAGAGAGGCCCAGGCGAAAAGCAAACACAAACATTTATCAAGTACCCTGCTCCATGCCAGGCTCCATTCTGGGTGCACTTACCCAATCCTCGCAGCTGCCCTGCCAGGGGTGAGTATCACCCTACCTTGCACGAGGGTTCAGAGAGGCAAAGTGATTTGTCAAGGACTACAAAGTGAGGAAGTAGTAAAGCTGGGATTCACCTTCAGGCCTTCCCAAAACTTCAGCCCATCTGCTCTCCCTGACTCACTTGACAAGAGCAAATTCCCATTCATTCATTCCTTCTTTAAACTTCTGCCATAGCGGGGGCGCCTGGGTGGCTCAGTGGGTTAAGCCTCTGCCTTGGGCTCGGAGTCTGGCTCTCTGCTCGGCAGGGAGTCTGCTTCCTCCTCTTTCTCTCTGCCTGCCTCTCCGCCTACTTGTGATCTCTGTCTGTCAAATGAATAAATAAAATTAAAAAAAAAAAAACTTCCGTAGCCCTGAGTGATTATTCCCATTTTGTAGTTGGGAAAACTGAGGTTCAGAGAATCAAAGAGCTTGCCAGATGTCATGTTGGGGCTAGGATTTGAACGAGTTCTCATGCCCCGTGGCTAGGGCTTGTCTGGGTCAAACTCATTGCCAGTGCTCAGCTCACTCAGAGGAGAGCCTGGCATGGCCCTGCGGTCCAGAACCTCACCTACCTCCTCCGTCATCCGGAAATTTGCCTGGGACCCCTGAAGGGACTGCTTTCCTTCCCTCCAAGCCCCCAGTGTCCTTCTGTCCACATGCTGCTTGGTCAGCAAGAGCCAGACGGTGTAGTCTTAGGTGCCAGGCAAGGGGTCTGGACTTTATCCTCAGAGCAGTGGGGAGCCATAAAGGACTTTAGCAGGGGTGACATATGGTCAGTTTTGTGCTCTAGAAAGATCATGGTCCAAACAAGAACACGTTCAGCTGTCACCTCCATAGCATCCTTCCTGATTACCTATGGCCTGTATCAGCCAGAGTCCCAGCAGGAGACAACCTCTCTAGAATTGGGTAACTGGAGGAAATTTTGATACAAAAATGTTGCAAAAATATAGGCCAAATATAGAGAAAACTCAAGGGATGGCACAGTACCCCAAGGCTAATGTGGGGGCATGCAGCCTAAAGGTCCAAAGGAAGGAAGCCAAGCAGAGGGGGAGCTGTGTAGAGCAGGCCCACTGATAGTCCCAGTCTTCACTGAAGGGGAACAGGCCAACATGGTGACCTGGCAGGGTCACGCTCTCTCCCTCCCCCCAGTCTTCTGCTGGGCTTCCCATTGGCCAGGGGGCAAGGGAGCCCAATAATGCAGTCCATACAGAGAATTCAGGAAGTATGCAGGATAGAGAAACGTAGAGAGTGGGCCTAGGAGGGCAAATGGAAAATACGCAGCACATGGCCCTCAGGAGGACCCTCTCTTTGTTCTGTGTCCCCATCAGACCCCTGGCTTCTCTCTTTCAGAGCACCTTTACTCTTAACGTTTACACAGCTGTCTTGCCCAGGAGAGGCTACTTGAGGGCAAAGGTAGAATCAGAGGGCTCTCTGTGTCCCAGTGCCCAATGCTGGACCTGGTCCATAGGTGGGATTTGGGTAATACTGGACAGAAGAAAGGAAGTAAGAAGGGAAAGAAGGGGGGCGCCTGGGTGGCTCAGTGGGTTAAAGCCGCTGCCTTCGGCTCGGGTCATGATCCCAGGGTCGTGGGATCAAGCCCCGCATTGGGCTCTCTGCTCTGCGGACAGCCTGCTTCCTCCTCTCTCTCTCTCTGCCTCTCTGCCTACTTGTGATCTCTGTTTATCAAATAAATAAAATCTTTAAAAAAATATAAAAAAAAAGAAGGGAAAGAAGGGAGAGAGGGAACAGATGAGGATAACACAGCCTGAACTAAAGTGATAGCAGGACCAAAGGTGAGAAGGAAAGGTTGAAGAAGTGCTGAGGTCTTGGAATCTCCAGGTTTTGGGGACATGGACATAGACATGGGCCTTCGGCCCACAGGGGTGATTGAGGATGACCCCTGGCTCTAAGGCCAGGCATTGGGGGAGCTGGGCAGTAGCCTTTGGCTGATCTTGTATGATGGGTTTGGCCAGCTGGAGAGGAGCGGGGCTGAGAACCTTGGGATTAAGCCATCAGCACAGCCCCGGCCCCATTTTAGAATGCTCTGTTGCAATGTGTAACGAAAGTTCCTCTTGCATCATTCTGTCTGCAAGGTTCTTACTCAATTTCTCCAAAGACCGTTCCCCTGCAGAGAAAGGGGGCAAACTTTATTTTGCCGGGGAGCTCCTGGTGCATTTTGAGACCCTCCCAGCCTGGTGCTGGCCCGGGGTGCAGTCCAGGCTCTCCAGGAGCCTGCATGCTCAAGGCAGAAACAGACATGTTAAAATAAACCGTGAGTATGTGTTAGGATGGATGTTAACTAGAATTACCATGGTGATCGTTTTTGTAATATATACGTATAGTGGGTCATCTTATATACCCGAATCTAATATTATAGTTCAATTATGTTTTTAAAAAGACCATAACTATTCAGCAATTGCTTTCCCAGCTTTCTTTGGCAGTGCAACCCTTTCTTCAAATCCAGCCTTGTTCAGAAGCCCATGAGGTGACAAATAGATGACAAGGGCCACTCTGTTTTGGCAGGGGTGGGCCCAGGATCCAGATGGTCAGCCTCTCACTTGGGTAGCCCCCATACTCCAGGTTCCAGGGCTCTGGGAACACAGCTGGGAACTCAGTGCAGAGTAGTAAGTGCTGGGACAGGGGACTCAACCCACTGAGGATGGCATGGCTCATGCCCCCCATGCCGGGAGCCAAGTACAGCCCCTCGAGAGCTGGGACTCAGTCACATCCATCTCACTGAGCAGGTGCTGAGGACAGGTCTGAATGGATCATTCTTATAGGACCTATAATAAGTCTACCCAGACAAGGCTCTTCTCCTAATCCATATGCACCTTGACCCTGACTCGGGCCCCAGACTGAATCAGCCCTAGCCTCGCCACCTGCTAATGTTGCTTACTGTGTTTGAGCCAGTTTCCCTGTGCTCCATCCAAATGCGAATAAGAGTACCTCCTTCCTAGGATTGTAAGGACTAAAATAACAAACGGAAAGTTCCCAGAACAGAGCCTGGCATATAGTATTCAACAAATGTTATCAATAGAAGTATTATTTAAGCCACTAAGAATTGGGAGGACAGGTTTACTTGGAAATGAGGCAAACTGTCCGAAAGCCTATGAAAAAACATAACGGAGGAGGAAAGAGTGAAATGCCCAGAGAAACCAGGGAAACCAGAGGGCAGTGGAGAAGACTAATAGGCACCTCAGTGGGACCACAGCTCCCAAAGGAAAATCACAATGAGACCAAGGGTCCTGGAAGGAGCAGAGGCCCGATCAGAGGAGACTAGGAACGTGTGTGAAGATCGAGGTCCACTGGAGAAGCACTGGGAGACTGCTAGAGCAGTTTAGATCTTTCCAAAGGGAGAAGAGGCAGGATCGTGGACTACAGCAGGTCTGTACTAAACTTGAATGAGCATTTACTAACCAAGTTACTCTTCTAGCTACTTTTCATGTGTGGATTTGTTTCAGCCTCATGACAGCTCTATGGAGTACATACTACTAGAATTAACCCCATTTCACAGATGAAGAAATTTAGGCACAAAGGGGTTAAAAAGATGTGTCCAGGGCCACATAACTAAGAAGTGGCAGAGCCAGGATTTAAACCCAGGTAAGTCTGGTTCAGGAGTCTAGGCTCTATAGTAGACGCAAAATCCTGGCTCTTTCTCAGGCCAATGGAATAAACTGCTTATTTTATTTTATTTTTTTAGATTTTATTTATTTATTTGACAGAGAGAGAGAGCGAGATCACAAGTAAGCAGGCAGGGGGTGGGGGAAGCAGGCCGCCCGCTGAGCAGAGAGCCCAATGTGATCCGGGGCTCCATCCCAGCACCCTGAGATCAAGACCTGAGCCAAAGGCAGAGGCTTAACCCACTGAGCCACCCAGATGTTCCAAAACTGCTTATTCTAAAGGCTGTTTGGTGTCCCTTGAGAGAAGGAAGCATTGGTTATCAGGGGCTGTTGCTGAGTCACCTAGAGAGGGTGGTACTATCGAGCCAGTTCCCTCTGAGGTGGCCTTACTGGATTCCCCAGCTGGCCTACATGTAGGCCCACGGCCCTGAGCAGAGTCCCTGAGTGGGCCAGGTGACCAACAGCCATGCTAGGGAAGAAGAGCTAGCTGTCTCAGACAGAAGCTCCTCTTAGAGTGAGGGGTCCTGATGAGCCCAGGCTCTACTCCCTCCCAGCCTGGCCTTGTGGAGTTTTTCAATCAGCAACCTGTACAAGGATTTTGACACAATGCATGCAGGACACACAAAGAAGGGCAGGAAAGAAATATTTTAGATGAGATACCCAAGATTAGAAGACCCTGAAAGCCTATAAAAGAGATTTGAATCTCTATAAGAATATAAAGTCAGATGCTAGATAGATGTGTTTTAGCTTCTTTCTTTTTAGATTTTATTATATATTTTTTTTTATTTACTTGATAGACAGAGATCAGAAGCAGGCAGAGAGAGAGGAGAAAGCAGGCTCCCCGCTGAGCAGAGAGCCCGCTGTGGGGCTCGATCCCAGGACCCTGAGATTATGACCAGAGCCGAAGGCAGAGGCTTAACCCACTGAGCCACCCAGGTGCCCCTATTTCAGCTTCTTTCTTTAGTATCCTCGGCCTCCCCCAGGCTTTGGATATGATGGGTTGTGAAACTGAGTAGATTTGAAATTTTTGATTAGGCTGACCCTCTGGGGAAGAATGCATGTCTAGAAATGTACACACAGACACCTCCACCCTTGATAAGCACAACAAAGCTCTTTCCATCTCTTCTCGGCCATACCACCTTCCTTTGTAGGACAACTAGCCTCTTCATAGGTCCCCTGTCTCCATCCTTGTGTTCCACACTGACCCCCAGAATGATCTCTGGGACGTGCAATCCAACCATTTTCACGTATGGCTCCCACAGCTTTAGGATGAGGCCCGAGCTCTTCAACATGGCATTCAAGGCTTCGTGTAATTCTGCCCCTACTACTCCCTCCAGCCTTCCTCCATGCCTTTCTCTGATATGGATTCAGCTCTCTGGTCACATCAGGTCACTTGCTGGATCCGTGAATACACTTTCTCCCCCTGGGTCCTTGCTCACACTGTGCTCTTGAACTTAAGTGCCCTTGAGCTGAGGTACCCTTCTCCCTTCTTGAACTGAAAAGTGTCTCTTTTTTCCGCACCCTGCCCAGGCTTCCTATCTTTATACATCTTCCTCCAAGAAGCCTTCTCTACAACCAAACCCACTTTTTGTCTGTTTGGGGTTTTCTTGTTTAATGTTCATTTGAACTTTAACACTAGGACCAGGGCTAGGAATATGGAGGTATATAGTCCCTGCCTTCTAGAAGTTCACAGCTTGGAGAAGTACCTAGTTCGGAGAAGCCCACATTTTGGAGAAAGAGTTTATATAATCTGTCTAGATTCCTCCCTGTCTGACTGTAGGCAAATCAGGCAAAGCTGATTCAAAGATCCCAACACCTAGGATGAGACCTGATATAGGGAAGACATCAAAAAAGAATGTATTGACTTCCTCAAGGGTAAGGACTGAATCTTATTTCATTGCCCACTCCCAGCTTCTGCAATCACATGCACTCATGGGACCTAGAAAATACAGTGTGGGATTCTGTATTACATCTCATGTCACCCAGAATTAATTTTGTCATCATTCATTCATTCATTTACTCACTCATTCAATACTTTTATCACATATATACTCTTTGCCAGACCTGTGCAGGTACTAGAGATATAATAGTGAGGAGAAGTCTGACTCAGTCCCAAGCCTCCTGGAACTCTAGAAATTCAAGATCAAATTGAGAAAAGGAAGTATAGTCGCCATCAGAGTTTTCAGGTCATTTAGGGAAGAGACCAAAGATTGAAATGAATTTAGCCCTGACCTTGTGCGTAACACTGGATATGCAAACTTCAGAACCCTGGAGATATGAGTTCACAGCAAACTTAAAGATGAAAAAAACTGAGGAGTAGAGAGGTGACAGTGAGAAAAGGGGCTGAGACTGGTATCTTACTTGGTCTCGATGCCAAAGCACTCACTTGCTCTGATTCCCCCCCAGGCCTGGATGGAAGGGAGGGAGGGAGGAAAGGGGAGAGGAAAAAGAGAGGAGCTGAACAACCCTGTCAGTCCTGTATTGGGATGGTGCTGTGGAGCTGGCTTAGACAGGAAGGACAGACAAAATCTGGGAATTTTCCAACACTGCCATTGGGCAATCCCCAGAATTAAGTCATGGTTGTCACTTCTGATGTACCTGGTGTTGAGGAAGAGGTTCAGGCCTGAAAATAAATTCAGGGGAATTTGAACCAGGGCAGCTAGCCCAGTGTGGCCTCTGCCAGGCTAACTCTTTGAACCTGGAGGATTGTTCTCTACAGCAGTTTGGACATTCTGTGGTCTGCACTTCCCTTCTTGTCTACACAAATCTCAGTATTATGCCAGGCACAGATGGGGTGGGGGGAATGACCACTCTGAGACCCCTCTGTTAGGACATTTCAACTAAGATATCAAATATAATGGCACACAGTCGTTGATAATATTCACTCGTTGTCCTTTTAAAATCTACAGGATCTGTAGTGATATCTCTTTCATTCCTAATACTGGCAATTTTTTCTTTTTGTTTTTCTGTGCACCAGTTTGACTAGAGGTTTATGATCTTATTTATTTTTCCAATAACAATCTGTGGTTTCAAATATTTTCTCTGTTTTCAATTTCATTGTTTCTACTCTTATCTTTATCATTATCTTTATTTTTATCATTATCTTCTCTTTATCATGCTGTTATCTTTATCATTATCATTATTATTTCCGTCCTTTTGCTTGCTTTGAATATAATTTTTTTCTTTTTCTTAAGCTTAGATTATTTATTCCAAGCCTTTCTTATTTTCTAACATAAGCATTTCATGTTATAAATTTCCCTCTGTTAACTATTCTAGTTGCATCCCATAAATTTGGATGTGTTTTCATTTCCATTCTGTTCAAAATATTTTAAAATTTCCTTTGTACTTTCTTCCTGACCCATTGTTTGTTTAGAAGTGTGCTGTTTCCGGGGCTGGCTCAGTGGGTTAGGCCTCTGCCTTCGGCTCAGGTCATGATCCCAGGATCCTGGGATCGAGTCCTGCATCGGGCTCTCTGCTCTGCGGACAGCCTGCTTCCTCCTCTTTCTCTCTGCCTCTCTGCCTACTTGTGATCTCTGTATGTCAAATAAATAAATAAAATCTTAAAAAAAAAAGAAGTGTGCTGTTTCCAAAAATTTGGGATTTTTCAGATATCTTTTAATTATTGATTAATAATTTGATTCCATTTTTTTAAAAAGCTGGGGTTTTTTTAAATTTTATTTATTTGTTTGACAGAGAGAGAGAGATCACAAACAGGCAGAGAGGTGGGTAGAGAGAGCGGGGGAAGCAGGCTCCCTGCTGAGCAGAGAGCCCCATGCGGGGCTTGATCCCAGGACCCCGAGATCATGACCTGAGCCGAAGGCAAAGGTTTAATCTGCTGAGCCACTCAGGTACCCCTGATTCCATTTTTATTAGAAAACATACTTCATGTGACTTTCTTTTTAATTTGTTGAGGTTTTTTTCAGGGGCAGAATATGGGAATATGGTCTGTCTTGGCAAATCTCTTTTTCTCCCCCCAAATCTTTAATGTACACTGGAAATAAGTGCTTATTCTGCTGATGCTGTGGAGTGTTCTGTAAAGATCAGGTCAAGTCATTTGATATTGTTATTTGGGTTTTCTAAATCCTTGTGATTTTCTGTCTACTTGTTCTATTAGTTACTGAATGGAGAGAGGAAATTTGAAGTCTCCAACTATAATTGCGGATGTATTTATTTTTTCTTTCAATTCTATCAGGTTTTGCTTCATATATTTTGAAGATCTGTTACCAGGTTTTATTTATTTAGGATTATTATGTTTTCTTGATAAATAGGTCTCTTTATCATTATATAATATCACTATTTCTGGTAATATTCCTTGTTCTGAAATCTACTTTGCCTGATATTAACATATCAGGCATGATATATTAGTTGGTTAGTGTTTGCATGGTGTAACTTATTCCATCCCTTTTTAACCTATATATTTTCATACTTAAAGCAAAGTCCTTAATATACAGATGGTCAACAGACACTTGTAAAGATGTCCAACTTCACTCATCACCAGGGAAATGCAAATCAAAACCACAATAAGATATCACCTTCCACCTGTCAGAATGGTTAAAATAAAAAAGACAAGAAATAACAAGTGTTGGTGAGGATGTGGGGGAAAAGGAACTCATGTGTACTATTGGTGGGAATGTAAATTGATATGGCCACTGTGAAAACAGTATGGAGGTTCATCAAAAAATTAAAAATAAAAATACTATGTGATTCAACATAGCACTACTGGGTATTTACCCAAAGAATATGAAAACACTAATCTGAAAAGATAGGTGCAACCCTATGTTTATTGCAGCATTAATAGTTGCCAAGATACAGAAGTAACCTAAGTGTCCATTGATAAACAAATGGATAAGGAAAACATGGTGTGTGTATAAACAGTGCACTATTGCCCAGCCATAAAAAAGGATGAGACTGTGTCATCTGCAGCAACATGGATGGAACTAAAGGGTATTATACTAGGTAAAATAAGTCAGACTGAGAAAGCCAAATGCCATATGATTTCACTCATATGTGGAATCTAAAAAAAATGAATGAACAAAAAGCAGAATCAGAGCCATAAATTTAAACATGGTTGCCAGAGGGGTGGGAAAATGGGCAAAGTGGGTGAAGAGGAGGGGGAGATACAGTTTTCCAGTTATGGGGTGAATAAGTCATGGGAATAAAAGTCACAGCATGAGGAATATAGCCAATGACATTGTAATATTGTTGTATGGTGACAGATGTTAGCTACACTGGTGATGATCACAGCCTGGTGTATGAACTTGTCCAATCACTATGTGTTATGCCTGAAACACCTATAACAGTGTGAGTCAGCTACCCTCAAAAATAAACACATGAAGTGAGGTT
>RCUC01114225.1:0-10141 GCA_003697995.1 Taxidea taxus jeffersonii | reverse complement strand
AAAAAAAAAAAGGGCAGAAGACATGAACAGACACTTCTCCAAAGAAGACATACAAATGGCTAACAGACTCATGAAACAACATTCATCATCATTAACCATCACAGAGATTCAAACCAAAACCACATTGAGATACCACCTTACACCAGTTAGAATGGCCAAAATTAATAAGATAAGAAAAAATAAGTGTTGGAGAGGATGTGGAGAAAGGGGAACCCTCTTACACTGTTGATGGGAATGCAAGTTGGTGCAGACACTTTGGAAAACAGTGTGGAGATACCTTAATAAATTAAAAATAGAGCTACCCTATGACCCTGCAATTGCACTACCGGGTATTTACCCCAAAGATACAAATGTCATGGAAAGAAGGGCCATATGTACCCCAATGTTTATAGCAGCAATGGCCATAATTGCCAAACTGTGGAAAGAGCCAAGATCCCCTTCAACAGACGAATGGATAAAGAAGATATGGTCATATATACAATGGAATATTACGCCTCCATCAGAAAGGATGAATATCCAACTTTGTATCAACACGGACAGGACTGGAGGAGATGATGCTGAGTGAAATAAATTAAGCAGAGAGAGTCAATTATCATATGGTTTCCCTTACTGTGGAACGTAAGGAATAACATGGAGGACATTAGGAGAAGGAAAGGAAAAGTGAATTGGGGGAAATCAGAGAGGGAGACGAAGTATGAGAGACTGTGGACTCTGAGAAATAAACTGAGGGTTTTGGAAGGGAGAGGGTAGAAGAATGGGTGAGCCTGGTGGTGGGTGTTAAGGAGGGCACATATTGCATGGAGCACTGGGTGTGGTGCATAAACAATGAATCTTGGAACACTGAAAAAATAAAATAAAATAAAATAAAATTTTAAAAATTAAATAAATATATAAAATAAGTACATCTTTAAAAAATATATTCAACTAATGGTAATGAAAAATGGAAGGAATTTTATCATCTAAAATGTTTGTATTGGAAAAGAAGAAAGGCTGAAATTTTAATGAGCTAAAAGTCAAACACAGAAATTCAGTAAAAGAATAGCAAATTGCCCAGATAACCTGGGGTGGGGGTGGGGAAGTAACAAAATCAATAAGATAGAATACAAAAAATAAACTAAGAAATATAATTATAAGCTAAACAATATCAACCAAGCTTTGAAAAACTGACAACCCTGAAAAACTCTACTCCCCCAAAATAAATGGAGAAACACACACACACCCATGCACCCATGCAATATTAGAAATGAAGAAGGGGTTATGACCACAGATCTTGCAGATACTAAAAGAATAAAAAGAGAAAATAATGAGTCACTTTGTATGAATAAGTTTTTAATGTTACCTACTTAATTGGCATAGCTTTGTGAATTACTATGAGGTGCACACCCTTGTACTCACTTCACAGATCAAGAGAAAGAACCCGAGCAGCTCCCAGAAGCTCCCAGTGTGTCTAATGGTAATCACAGATCTCTTCCTCCGAAAGTAACCACTCTCCTGGCTTTTATAGCCTCACTACCTCTCAGGAGATTCCAGGGAAGGAGCTTGAAGAAAAGCTGCCAGTGAGGGAGAAGGAAATCATAAAGTGGGTTGTAGGGAGCCAAGACAAAGGAAGGGAGATAGAAAATAAGTGAGAGTGGGAGGAAGGAAAGTCAGAAGAGTGGCTCTAGAATCCTCAGATGGGAGGTACCAAAGACTGCTAATATCCCTGTGGGATGGTCCAGTTGAAAAAGAAGAAGCAAACAAAGCTGGAGGGTGAGTATAAGAATCCAAGAATCAAAGGATAGGAGAGAGGAGCACCTGGGTAGCTCAGCTGGTGGAGTGGACAACTCTGGCTTTAGGCTAAGGTCATGATTTCAGGCTCCTGGATCAAGCCCCACATGGAGCTTCATGCTCAGCATGGAGCCTGCTTGTGGATTCTCTCTCTCTCTCTCTCTCTCTCTCTCTCCTCTGCATTCTCCCTGCTTGCTTCCTCTCTCTCTCTCCCTGCCTCCTCTTCCTAAAATAAACAAGTAAATATTTTTAAAAGGATAGGAGAGAGCTAAAAGCGATGGGATACAGAGCCCAAATGAAGATCAGAGTATTTCTGGACTTGGAAGTGAAAAGATGGAGAAATTTCTAGCTAATGATTTCAATGTTTAAGCAAAATATGAATCCCAGTTAAGCATGGCAATGAAAGTATAGGAAGAGGGAAGGAGAAATTTATGGAGAACAGTTAAATCAAAATGTCAGAAAGCAATTTACAAGACAAATCCAGCTGAGTTGTCAGTCAGAATCAAGTGTCCCTCTTGAATTTTGTATGATTTCTTTAAAGGGAAACCAGTTGGCCCGACTGCGTCTCTTTCCCCCTGCAATGAGCATCTGCCTGTATGTAAGTAAGCACAGTACTTGTGGTTGGATGTTGAGTCATCACAGACTGGGGTTTTACCAGGCAAAAATGACAGAAGGAGCAAAAAGAAGGTTAAGGAGATTGCAAGTGAGGTATACTCATGATAAGGCATAGGCTCTGAGTTGCACAAGGAAGATCATGAAAACAGGAAAGAGGGGTTAGATAGTAAGAAAGTATCGGGGTAGATTAACTGGAAATAATTAACTGATGATAATTTTTACATTAAGATTATCTATGTCCCTGAGCTGTTAAGAAGGGAAGAGTTGCAGGATTGGGACAAACTGAGGATCTCAAAGGCGGTACAGTTTCTCCCAATGACAAGTTCCCAGCTGGACTGGGGGAGAGGAAGGCTGGCAGGGGAGGGACGCCAAGGATGATGGGAGAAATACTGGTCAAGGAACTGAGAGGCCAGCATGCTGGATGGGGCATGTCCCAGGATGTCCAGGTCACTGGAAGGGATGGTATCAGTCAGGAAGAAGGAGAAAGCTCTAGTGAGGAAGCTCTCACCAAATGAGGGAGAGAGGCCAGGAGCTCAGTAGAAAGCAAAGAGGGAGGGGGGAGAATTATTAAACTGGCTGGAGACCATCTGCCCATCAGATCAACCCTGCACCTGTTCTGTGCCCCCAGACACTCCCAGATGCATTACTTCAACGGATCCCTCGTCTTCTGGTTTCTTATTCAACCACTGGAGAGCCTCTCAGGAGATTGGAGGCAAGGAGGCCTGGATATTTATTCCCCAGATTGGATGAGGCTGACTGTCCCTTGGCTGAAGGTCACCAAGACAGACAATCCTACAAGATTCTCCCATTCCAGGTTTTGATAATAACTCCTCCCTTCCTCCTTTGAGGTGGCCTCTGTTTTTAGCTCCAGGTTCCTGCAATAATCTGTGTGGTTTCTCTACACCCTATTTGTATTTTTCTGAATGCTCCCTTTTTAAAGCCTTCTTTGAATGTTCCTACTTTGAGTGTGCCATCTGTTTCTTGCTGGTACTCTGACTGATAAAATCCAACCGTGTGAGCATAGAGTTTTGGAGGGGGGTGGAGGGAGGGAAGAAGGAAGGAAGGAAGGAAGGAAGATAGCAAGGAGGAAAAAGAGACCAATGATCCAGAAATGGTGATGAGAATTAAAAGGACACCTGCCCCACCACGTGGCTCAGAAATATGTGGTGTAAGAAAGAAAAGTAGTGCATCTGATTGGAAGGCTCTAGGGAAAGCAATGTCCTTAGTGACCTGCCAGACATCTGGTAGAAGTCAGGAGTTGAAAGAATGAAAAAATAAAAAAAAAAAAAAAGATTTGATGTTGGAGAGGAATATGGAACAAATTAGAGGAAGGCTGTCAGATTTCTTAGCTCCTACAGATCTATGAACCATTCTGATAAGAATTAATTCCCTTTGAGACAAGGGAATAATGACCCCAAAGTTAATTCAGACACCATCAGAGCTGCCTCCTGTTTCAGAGAAGAGGGCCATTGTCTCAGTTTCAACAGGCAAAATGGAAGTCACCTGGAACCTTGGGAATATGACCCTTGCCCAGCAGAGCAACAGAGGAAGGACCACCCACTGGGTCCGGAAAGCAGAGCACTGAAATAAAGAGTATCTTGAAACTTAAAATCTAATGATATTTACTTGCTTAGGACCCATCACCCATTCCTTCTTCCCGATTTCTCCTTTTTGAAATGGAAATGTCTATCCCATGACTGTCCCACCATTGTATTTTGGAAGTACATGACTTACCTGGTTTCACAGGTTTACAGCTGGAGAGAAATTTGCCTCAGGATGAATCATACCTTGGGTCTCACCCATTTTGATTTAGATTATATTTAGACTTTAGACTTTATACTCTAGGGTTAAGGCTGGAGTATGTTAAGATTGTGGGGGGTGAGCTGTTAGGATGGAATTAATGTATGTTGCATGAAAGAAGGAATGGATTAGGGGTGGGGGGCCAGAAACGGAATGTTCCTGTCCCTCCAAAATTCATGTTGAAGTCCTACTCCCCAGTGTGATGGTATTTGGAGGTGGGAACTTTGGGAGCTGATTAGGTTTAAGCGAGGCTAGGAGAGTGGGGCCCCCCCACGATGGAACTGTTGCCTTTCTAAGAAGAGGAAGGGACTGGAGCTGATTCTCTTCTTCTATGCAAGACATAGTGAGAAGGCAGCTGTCCGCAAGCCAGGAAGAAAGCTCTCACCAGGAACAGAATCTACCAGCACCTTGACCTTGGATTTCCCAGCCTCCAGAACTGAGAGATATAAATGTCTATTGTTTAAACACTCAGTCTATGGTACTTTGTTCTATCAGTTTAAGCTGACTAAGATAGAGGGGAGATGGCCAGTCACAGAGCAGTGACAGGAATGGAAGGGAAGTTTGCAGCTTGGGACAGATTAAGGGTATACAGAGAACATAAAGGAGATTTCAGGCAGTCATGAATGTCTGCAGAGGTTTGGACTTCTGAGGATGACCAAAGTAAACAGGGAATCAAGGCAAACAGGATTGGAGGCATAGGGGCTTTGGGTTCTAGCATTGCATTATGGCCTCAAACACTTCAATTATTGATCTTGCAATTGGCCGTTCAGGTCATAAGCAGTTTTTTGGCAGGCACCAGGATGAGATCAATCTTGTAGGCTTTGGGCAGTGGTCTAACTACAGATAAAGGGCACTCCTCTCAGAATGCAAAGATTATTCTGCAAGTGCTAGAAATCTTTTTAAAGTGGAAGAGACTGGGATGTGTTAAAAGCTGATGGGAAGATCAAAACAAGCAAGGGATTTAAGACACAGGAAGAGAGAGCAATTGGTCAAGAGAAGTCCGAGGGGCAACCGGATCTTGAGAGTGGGTGATGGGATGTCTTTTGTTCTGGCAGGAAGGAAACATTTTGCTAAGATGTCCCAGGATCTGATGAGAATAGCAGGTAATTTACTATGCATACTAATTACTCACAATGAATCTGTAATGACACACTAAAGTAACAAGCTCTGGGCTGGACAGGTCTGTATCCTTCTCCGTGTATTTTTCATTTCTAGTTTAGCCGGCCCTGGGATCTCTGCTTCTTTCTTTCTGGCCACTATGAATGTTACCAGTGGTTCTTACCTGTGAGTAGAGCCATGCAAGACTGCATGTCTTCTTTGTATCTGGACACTCAAGGCAAAAATTAGGGTTTCTTCTTTGCCCTCTTTTGGTCCAGCAGAAACATTCTCCATGTTATGGTGATACTAAAGATGTTAAAGCTCCTGTGATGGGCGGGGGGGGGGGGGGGGTCGGTTCTTAACTGTTTTGACTCCACAGACATTGTAGTGTGATGCCTCCTGTAGAACAAACACCATCACACATGCCCAAGCATTATCGACTAGGGAGGTCACTAGTTACACTAGCTCTGCTGAAGCAGTAACCATCTGCACACTGTGAACAGGGACAGGTGGGTCAAAATCAAAAGATCAGAGGGACAAACAAAATCGAATGAACGAAGTAGTGGTGTTTTCCTAAATGATCTGAAAATCAGAAACCAAGTCCAAAGTAAATCCAGAGAGCTCCCATGTCCAAAGGAGGCAGCCCAGGGTTATGTTACAAAATAAGAGTGAAAAATAAACGGGGAAGGGACAAGAAATGTTTTCTCGGCTTGTCTACAAAGACCTTCTGCAGGCATAGATCCATGAGGAGGAAAAAGAAAGTCCTCCAAGATGCCCAGGAGAAAGGGAAAAGTAACATTGATACTGGTTTGGGAAGGAAGAGTAGAATGGAGAGATCTAAGAGATGACAACATAGGAAAGGACCTGGCACCCCCTCTTGAGCACAGACCAGTGACCATTTCCAAATGATTTCTGGGACAAAGGCTGGCAACATTCTACCATTGGTTACAGGGAAACCTACTGAGAAGCAGCTCAGCGTCGGGTCTGCTAGTCCATGGGATTAGTCCTGTCCCCCTACCACAGCGGCCCGAATACGCGAATACATTTCCCATAGCGAACCCCTGCTATAACTTGGTCCCAGTACCTAACCAGGTGCATATTTCCTCGGAACCAAGTGTCTCCAGCCCGGGGCTGAAGGTGAAGCTGATCTGAGAGCAGAAAACGTTCTTGGACCTTTGCGACTCAGAGCTGCTGAGGCGGAGCCGCGCGGGATGGGAAGGGACCCCGGGTCACCAGTGCGTTCTGGGGCGGGGTGCTGAGGTGGGGGGCCCGCGGCCGATTCCAGGCCACAGGAGGCCGCTCCGGGGCAGCTGGCCGGCCTGTGTTTCAACAGTGACACCATGTGGCAGCAGCGGCTCCAGGGACAGCGGAAGACCCTTAGACTTCTGGTTTTGTCTCTGCCACGACTGATGATTGGCAGGGACTGTGACACTTCAGGGACTGGTCCCCGCGGCCGCGCAGGCGTGCTCTGGGGGGCGCGGCGGGAGCGGGAAGCCTGCGCCGAGGGGGACCCTCCCAGGCCGACGGAGGACCAGACCCGGCCGGGAGAAGCCAGCGGCACGTGACCGCTTTGCGCCCCTGCGAAGCCAGGTGCCTGCAGCCCTCCAGCAGGCGGGGATCCCGGGATTCGCAGCCGCTCTTCGGGCCGCGCGCGTGGTTTCCGCACCCACCGACGGTGATGAGGGACGGGATCAGTGTGGCCGGCGGCCGGGACTCCACGCTGCGAAATCTCGCGTCCTTTCTCCGCTTCCCCGGACAGCTTGAAATGATGCCTTGGGCGTCCGCGTGCCAACACTGGAATCCGCTACATTTCTGAACTGTTTGTATCTATGACAAATTTGGATTAAGGGAAATGATTAGATCAATATGGTAAATTCATAGGAAGACATATGAGGGAGTTATTTAAAAAAATGAAGCCTTTGGTGAATTTCAGTGACTTTAGAGGTTTCTGATAGAATAATATGAAGTGAAAAAGGAAGTACATAAAGCTTCATATGTAATTTAACGAAGATCACAATTCATATATAGAATTCACATATGCATATGTGCATCAATATGGAATTCATAGAGGCTTCAAGATACAAAGCTCTTAATAATGTATCTTTCATGGGTTTTTTTTTTAAGATTTCATGCATTTATTTGACAGACAGAGATCACAAGTATGCGGAGAGGCAGGCAGAGACAGAGGGAGGAAGCAGGCTCCGTGCCCAGCAGAGAGCCCGATGCGGGGCTCGATCCCAGGACCCTGGGATCATGACCTGAGCCGAAGGCAGAGGCTTTAACCCACTGAGCCACCCAGGAGCCCCTCTTTCATGGTTTTTTAAAGTGGCTGGGGGCATATTCTGATTTTATCTTCATTAAGTAAAACACTTTAAAAATGCACTGCTTTATACCTTTCTCAATTTAATACATACAGTGAGACCTTAAGTATTTCCTTTGATATAACTTCATTCATGTAGCTAACCAGGTGCATATTTCCTCTGAACAAAATGTCTCTCGCCCAGGGGACTGAAGGTGAAGCTCATCTGAGAGAAGAAAAGCTTCTTTGATCCTTAAGACTCAGAGATGCTGCAGCTGAGCGGCCCCGGGTTGGATCAGGCTCCCAGGTCACCAGGTGAGATTAGGGCCACCATCTTAAGAGATTAGGGCTTCATCTTGCCCTAAGAGATTAGGGCTCCCACATCATC
Organism: Taxidea taxus jeffersonii; assembly: GCA_003697995.1. Lineage (NCBI taxonomy): Eukaryota > Metazoa > Chordata > Mammalia > Carnivora > Mustelidae > Taxidea > Taxidea taxus. The sequence goes on along the minus strand of RCUC01114225.1, from coordinate 2,174 downwards.
CCATTAAAGTGGGAGCGTCAATGCTCCCACTTAGTGCACTTAGAAGTGCACTAAGATGCACTTCTCTCTTAGTGCAAGAGAGAAGAAGTGCATCTTCTTGTCTCTTGTTCTAGGAGACAAGAAGATGTCCCCTACCTCCTCCAAATGCATGTCCATTAGTTCTTGGCTACATTCTAGTGGATACCAATCCCAGATTCTGAAGTGGATACTAGAATTGTGCCAGAGAGATGATTTGCAAATACTTTCTTCCATGGTGTGGATTGTGTTTTCACCTTTTGGAAAATGTCCTTTGCAGCAGAAAGTTGAGAATTTCACAATTTTTCCTGGTGCTTTTGATGTCATATCTAAGAGATTTTATCCATGAAATCTTTTTAAAGCAGCCAGAAGCAACAAAATGCTATATACTGGAATGTTTTTCCTTCTTGGGTACCTGTTTCCTTTTTCCTGGTTTTTTGCAAAATGCCTGGTGAGGATCCTAATTTTGCAGCACCTGTTTTGGGACCTCCTGTGGTAGGTATCTGCTGTGTCACCATCTTTGCCCCCACCCTCTCAGCTTGTCATCATGCTGTGAGAGCCTCTCCGTGTCTTCTCTTGCCAAGTCCAGTCTCCAGCAAATCTCTTGGTCTTTTATTGGCTTCTGGCCAATAGAAGATAAACCAGTTGACCTACAATAATCATCTCACCCAATGCCATCTTGACCACTAGCAAGACAACACTTTCTATTATCTTGCAAAATAGCTTAACTCTTCTTTATCCCAAGCTCCACATTCTGCACCAGGTTCTGGATGGATATTACTCTGCATAACAAGAATTCCACTAAAGCATTTGCCGTGTGCCCAAACTCTCCAAAATGTGAGTTCCTACCAAGCATTAATTCTGCCCCCACTCTTGGAATGGGAAGAACATTGCCATTTTAAAAACAGCACGTTATTATTTTTACACGTCATGTGTCTTTTACAGGGCGGGTGGGGGGGTAGGTGGTGGTTTATGGCAAAAAGGGAAGTAATTTCATCCTGTGTCTATGTAGGTGGCCTTAGTGCAGTACAGCTTTGGGGCAATGTCCCATCTTGGTGGGAAGTGAGTCTCCTGACAGAAGCACTGACAGCTGGTAGATGGCCCAAGCACAGTACTAGCGCATTTACTTGGGCCTTTGCAGATATCATGAAAATACTTACAAGACATTTTTATATTTTATCTGGACATAAGGGGGATACAAGAGTACCTGTTTGGGAATGCATGTAAGACACCCCACTGTGATTTACACATACAGAGTTTCAGATCCCAGACATGTGGGGTTAAATTAAGGGAAAAGAGGGAATTTCAGCAACACTACAGAGTTTGCGAATGGATGGTCTCATGCAAAATTAAACCCCTAAATGGGATTCAGAGGCAGATTCTGGTCATTCCTAATGTAATGAAATAATAAAATGGGTAAATTTTTAATTTTTTATAATGACTTCTTGTAAAACCCAGAATTAAGCTTTATAAATTCCAGGCAATAATTCATCACTTAGGGGCACCTGGGTGGCTCAGTCAGTTAAGTGGCTGCCTTACCTCTCAGGTCATGATCCCAGGGTCCTGGGATCCAGCCCCTCATTGGGCTCCCTGCCCAACAGAGAGCCTGCTTCTCCCTCTCCCTTTGCCTGCCACTCTGCATACTTGAGCTCTCTCTCTGTCAAATAAATAAAAACCTTTAAAAATTAATAACTCATCAATTAAACCTGACAGAATATCTTGCGGATCATATTTATTGACTTCTCAACTTATTGAAGTGCAGTTACATTTACTATGATGCTCCAAGGCTAGACAAAATATGAAAGACTGACAATTGAGAGTTTGACATAAAATCCAATAAGTCAATATGCCCCATCATGTCCTTGAAAGCAGTAAGAAGAAAATTAGTTGCATTAAAAGCATCCTGTCATTTCATCTTGTCTTGAGGAAGCTGTACTCTGAAGTATTTTGTGGAAAAATATAAAAATCATAGAGATATGGACATTTCTATGCATAAACTCAAAATTGAATATGGGCCAGTGTGAATATCAGGAGTGATTAGAAGTGTTGCTGTTTAAAGTGAGCAAAGGAGAAAAAAAAAGAAAGAAACAAACCAAAACACAGACTCCTAACTATAGAGAACAAACTGGTGTTTGGAGGTGGGGGGAGATTAAGGACAG